>JABFEX010000467.1:0-31968 GCA_013623515.1 Fusarium illudens | reverse complement strand
TCCCCCCCCCCCTCCGCCCTCCCCCCCCGGCACCCCTCCCGCCCCCCCCCCCCCCCCCACCACTCTCACGATATCTTGGATACCTAAAGTTACGAATTGCTTCATCTGCGCCCCAGAAGCGCTCACTCGCCCTTCTCGAATCCTAGACTCTTTAGCATTCTCTTGAGCTTCGGCTTCAGCTTAACCTCCGACTCCAACCTCAGTGCGGCCTCGAGCTCGCCATGTCGCCCGCCGGCGGGGCGAGATCCGGCATCTTTCGCCGCTTTCTACTTCCCGGTGCTGTTGCTACATCCGGTGCTGTCCTACTCTACAGCTACCGGCCGCGCGATTTCACTGGACACTCGTCTCCCGCTGTTCCGCCTCCTACTTTCGGCGCAGATGGCTCCTTCAAGCTTCCTCGGTTCCCCCGCGTCAAGTCGCGCAACGAACAATTAAATCACCTTCGCGGCAGCTCCCGCCCAGAAGTTCAGGAGTATGATATGCTCATTATTGGAGGCGGCGCCACTGGCGCCGGCGTGGCTCTTGACGCTGCTACTCGTGGCCTCAAGGTCGCCGTGGTTGAGCGGGATGACTTCAGCAGTGGCACCAGCAGTAAGAGCACCAAACTTGTTCATGGTGGAGTCCGCTACCTCGAAAAGGCGGTTTGGAACCTTGATTACAGTCAATACATGCTGGTTAAGGAGGCCCTCAAGGAGCGCAAGTATTTTCTACAGACAGCTCCTCACCTGAGCTCCTGGCTACCTATTATGCTGCCCCTTGACAAGTGGTGGAAAGCACCCTACTACTGGGCTGGGACCAAGTTCTATGATTTTCTCGCCGGCAGCGAGGGCATTGAAAGCTCCTACTTTCTCACCCGCAGTAAAGCTCTCGAGGCTTTTCCTATGCTGAAGCAAACAGACCTGGTTGGCGCTCTCGTCTACTATGATGGCGCCCACAACGACTCGCGGATGAATGTTTCCATCGCCATGACTGCCGCTCTCTATGGCGCAACCGTCGTCAACCACGCCGAGGTCACGGGCCTCTTGAAGGACGATCAGGGCAAGCTCTGCGGCGCCAAGGTCAAGGATCTCGTCGCGACCAAAGATGGTCGGCCAGTGGAGGATATCACGGTCCGCGCCAAGAGTGTCATCAACTGCACTGGGCCCTTTACCGACTCGATTCGCAAGATGGACGACGAAGGTTGCAAGGAAATCGTCGCCCCGGCGTCTGGCGTTCACGTCATTCTCCCTGGTTACTTTAGCCCTGGAAAGATGGGCTTGATCGATCCCTCAACGTCAGACGGCCGAGTCATCTTCTTCCTCCCCTGGCAAGGCAACACTATTGCCGGTACCACTGACTCCCCATCCACCATCTCACCCAATCCCCTGCCTGATGAGAAGTCGATCGAGTGGATTTTGAGCGAGGTCAGCCACTATCTGTCTCCTGAAATTAACGTGCGCCGAGGTGACGTCCTCGCTGCTTGGTCTGGTATTCGCCCCCTGGTCAAGGATCCCAAGGCCAAAAACACGGAATCTCTGGTTCGAAACCACCTGATTGATGTGGCTCCGTCAGGCTTGCTCACCTGCGCCGGTGGCAAGTGGACGACCTATCGTCAGATGGCCGAGGAGTGTGTAGATGCTGCTATCGATGAGTTCAGTCTCAAGCCGAAGCCGGTCAACGATGCTCCTCGAGTTAGCGGTACCGAGATGATTGATGACGGCGCGATCCTCGACGGCACATGCCAAACGCACAAAGTCCGTCTGGTTGGTGCCCATGGCTTTAGCAACACCCTCTTCATCCCCCTCATCCAACACTTTGGTGTTGAGACCGAGGTCGCGAAACATCTGACCGAGTCCTATGGCGATCGTGCCTGGACCGTTGCCTCCCTCTGCAAACTCACAGACAAACGATTCCCTGCCCGTGGCGAGCGTATCTCCCAGTTGTACCCTTTTGTTGACGGTGAAATTCGCTACGCCGTTCGACACGAGTATGCCCAAACTGCCGTCGACGTCCTCGCCCGGCGCACACGCTTAGCGTTCCTCAACGCCCAGGCTGCTCTTGAGGCCCTTCCCAAGGTTGTGGACGTCATGACTGAAGAGTTGAAGTGGGATCGCCAGAGACAAGATCTCGAGTGGAAAGAAGGTACGTGCAGCTGCCTTGCCCCCCTCTGCTTCTGCCTATTGTGGGACGTCTGCTGACTTTACTCCTCTAGCTGTTGCCTATCTGGAGTCGATGGGTCTCCCAAAACCCATGCTCACAACGACGCGTAAGCAGGTTGAGCAAGGCAAACTCGACTTTGCCAATTCTCTCGAGTGGAAGATGTATTCGCGTCACGACAAGCCATCGGAGGAGGATTGAGAGGTTCCCTGCAGACTTGTCGCAACAGACAGTCATATGAACAACCAACAGGCGACTAGGATGCCAATCGACTTGACGCATCTTACGGGGGACGCCATGCTCGTCTCCGACTAATGACGAGGCCAGCTTTCCCGAGTCATACCGAGTTTAGTATCTATCAGCAGACCTCCGTGAAAGAGGTGTGCGAGCATGGCACCGGGGATCAGTCCCGGGAGGGGGGAGGACACCATGGAGGACGTAAAAGTATATACTTGGCATTCAACTTGAATAGCATCATCTCCCATTGGAAAGAATAAGAGAAAAGAAATCCAGACTGGATCTAACGTAGCCATCTCGCTCACCATCGACACAAGACATTCCACAGGATGCCCATCTGACATGTTGTTCCGGCGCCACTCATACCTCCCTCGCCTGGCCTGGGCTCGACTAGAGGCCACGCTACTTTAACCAATAGCTTCATCGCATGATTGTTGGTGGTGTTAGTTATCAACTTCACGAATGTGACAGCCGGGACAGGAAAGGTGGCAAGGCAGCTCCTTTTTGTGTATTTTAGACATTACGTCTAGATAATTTCCCTCCTAACCAGAAGGGGAGGTATCAAAATATTCCATGGCTACCCAGGCGGACGAGATTGTCTGTCCTTCTCCTTCTCTTTCTTTTCCTTAACCTCATCCAACATGCGTAAAACAAAAAGGCCGTTATCGTCGTCAGACCAGTTATCTGGGGCATCCCTTTGTGCCCGCCCGGTCGTTTAGTGCCCCGTGAAAATGCAATCTCGTCGTTCGTTTCCCAAAAACCCCCAGAGAGGCCTGGTGCGTACACACAGAGCCAAATAGTCTCGCCAAAGAAGAGAAAACCCCGGCCGGCCCAAACCGATAATGCTGTTCTGAGAAAACAAGAAAACCACAAATGTACCCACAACGCCTCGCCTGCTATACGCATGACCTTCTATGAGTATCCTGTATAATGTTTGCGCATGCAACAAAGACCCAGCCCTAGGTAGATAAAACAAGTCAAAAATGGGGAAAACAAAGCAATAATGAGAAAAGGCAAGACGAGGGCGGCGATGACAGACGCCGCCTTAGACCGCCGTCTCGTACTTGGCCATCGAGGAGGACGAGCCAACACGAAAAACTCGCTGAAGCAAACTGGCTTTGCTGCCGTTGGCCCGTCTGTAGCTGAGAGCGATAGTATCACATCCTTCGCTTGACCCCACGGAGGAGCGACTGGGGGGAAAGCTCCGTCGGTCGAGTTCAGCGTCCCATCCGTACATATCCTGAATAGGAGAAGCATAGCGGAATGATTCGCCGTCCAAAGTCGCCGCATGGCACGACATGTCCTCGCTGCTCTGGACAGGGGTCGGTAGATAGTTGGACACGTCGCTCAAAGGCGTCGAACAACACATCATGCTCTCTTGATCGCTATCCCCTGCTAGGGAGGAGGCTGAGAGCGATGCGACAAGGGGGCAAGAATGGTAGTACGGTGTTGCCGCCATGTGTTCTTGTCCGTTGGACGTGAAGCTGTTAATTGGCTGCAAGGAAGCCAAAGGCTCTGAAGTTTTGGGAGTCCGTCTTCTCATCCTAATGTTCTTTTGGACGAGAGTCGTCTTTCCACAACTTCGAGCAGTGTCAGGTCTTGCGGCCGTGCCGTCCCTAGAACCACCATCTTGTCTGAGGTCAGGGTTGTGGTTCCAACCGAAGTCTGCCTGGATGGAGCCAGGCAGAGGGTGACCAAGGTGCGAGCTTTCTGGCCCGTGGTCCTCTTGCGAGTCCTCATCGGTCCAGTCAGCTTGGTTGGGCGATTCAGGTAACGACACGACCTGTGACCCTCATAAGGAGTCGTGATGCAGGTGAAGACCTTCTGGGGTGGGGTGAGATGATGTTGGAGTAGAGCGCGTCCTCGAGCTCTTTCGGTTGAAGCCTAGCTTGGCACCCATCTTCTTCCAGCCCTTGTTGTGTGCAGCCACAGCACGCTGAAGGCCCCCGGGAGAGGTGGTAAAGGTCCATTCGGAGATAGGCGGTGTTGTGGGGGGAGTCATGGGCTCCATGCCTGGAGGGGAGTTGCAGTCACTATCATCGGTCAAAGAGTCGGACTCAATGTGGTGCATCGAATTCATCGACCGAACAGGGGCACCCATGCGGCTGTTGCTGTTGGAAGATCGGCGAGATCCTCGCATGTGCTCGTCGGCGGGTCCATCAAGCTGCATAGGAGCCACGGACTGGAGGAAGGGGACCAGCAAAGAGTCGTTCATAAGTTCGTAGAGAATCCGACCAGTCTCAGCCAACTGCGATGGATGCGGGGGAGCAGGGCCGCAAGGGAGGCTGAGCAGCTCGTCGCGAATGCGAGCGGGGATGTTGACCTCCCTCGGGGCGCAAGGGATGATGTAAACTTGCATAAGCTTCTCCCACAAAGCGCAGGCACGGTCGTAGCTCTCTTGGGTTGGGTTCGCATTGTCGGTAATCATCTCATTGTAAATGGCGGTATAGCGTTGAGAGTCGAGGGTGAATTCGAGACTCTCCATGCAGTGGTTGTTAGAGAGGTAAGCCATGAAGGCAGTGAGGCTCCATGGTGGCGAGGCGACATCGAGGAGGATTTCGGCCAAGGTGGGGGGTCGGGAGCCCAGGGCGCCGTTTGGTGTTGAAGTTCCAGACATGAAGGCCTCGCTCATGGGCCTCGAGGGAGCGGAATCGACGTCGAAGAAGTCCTCGAAGGCGGAGGAAGGTTGGGGGGATGGTGGCGGTATGCTGGGACTGAGGCACTCGGGAGATTGCCTCCGCGAACGCGACAAGCCCATCTTTCTAGGGTTGAGGCGCTCCGGTGCGTCCCAAGCCGTGTAGCAGAGTGGTGAAAGACCAAGTGGAAAAACAGATCCAAGTTCTGAAGTGTATGAGGGAGGGGACCGGTTCAAGTAATATGGATGCCGTCGGAGTGGAGAAGGTGGAGGCCGAAGCGGGTAATCGATGTCTGACGCAGTTAGAATGGCGCAGAAGTTGATATGATGGAGGCAGAAAGAGGCGCCGAGTCTAGAAGTAGGGCTGCCGCAGGGACGATAAGGCCAGGGTAGCGCTTGTCGACGTAGATCAAGGAGTCGTCTGCTGGGAGGCGGCCGCAATGGTGACGACAGATATGCGGAGGGAGGTGGCTTTGTTAAGGCGTCAATCCGCACCGCAAGGAACCAAAATTGGGTTTAGAGGGAGGGTTTCTAAGAACGAGGGTCCAGGGACGAATCGCGGAACAAAGGAGCGAAATGTCCTAACAGACAAGACTAGGAGCGGAATTGGTGACGGGACGAGATGGCAAAGAAGATGTCTAGGAGTTGACCGGCGTGACGTTTGGAGGGCAATCAGTCCCGAAGCGGAGATGGCGCAAGTTGGGTCGAGGCCGTCGAACTTGAGGTGCCGAGGTTGCTAGGAGGTCCCAAGGGACTGGAATGCGAGGGTCGTGGAAGCCGTGAGTGAGCCAGCGAATGGAGTCGGTGGGCGGCGGGACAGGTCGCAGACGGATCGCGGATGGTGGGTTATACCAGAGGGCTTGGCATGGACCGGAGAAGAGAGGGTCAAGGTCGGACGAAGACGACGAGAGTTTTGTGGCTTGGGGTCGGTCGTGAGTCTATCGAGCAGACAAGTGAATGTCTGGCGAGAGAGCTGGCTGGGGCGAGAGACACAGTTGATGTCAGGAATGCGGACCTGGGAAATCCAAAGTGTAATAACGGTCCAGACCCCAGGTGAAGGCGGAGGTGAAGGACGAAAGAGCGTGGGCGCGGCGGGCGTATGCACGGCGTCGGAGGAGCGCTAAGGTTCAGTCGAGGGCGGCAGATCTGCTGGCTGGTTGGTTGCTTTGTCCTGATTTAGGTTCTGGGATCTTCGGAAGAGAGGGAGGGGAAAGTAGTTTACAGTTGATGCGTGGAGCAACGATGCGAGCAGGTATGTTGATGATGCGTTTATCGCCTGGTGGACAATTGCGATAAGAATGAGACAGGCAATGTTGGTGAGTGAGCCTGGTGGTCGAGAGTGAAGCTGTAGAGGCTGTGTGTGTCGTCACTCGTGATTTGCGGGAACAGACCCAAAAAAAGGAAGGCGACCAGAATGGGTGACGGGGGTTGGGGCCGAGCTTGTTTTAAACAGAAGACACCCGATGGGATTTTTTTTTCTTCGCCTTTTTTCCTCACCATTGGTGAATGAGGAGAAGCCAGACGGGACAGACAGAAGTCAAGGGTGGAGGTGGATGTGGAGATGAAGAGGACGGGATAGACAGGACAGAACCAGGATAGGTAGGAAGGAGTCAGTGGTGTTTGGCGATGGAGCCCCAGGCGTGGGTTTAACCAAAACGACGTCAACAACAGGCAAGAGGGAGGGACGGCAGGTGCGAATGGAGGGTACGATTGCAGCAGCGGAGGGAGCGAGGAAACCAGACGATCGGGAGACGACCGGGTTACCGTAAGGGACGGAGGGTACGACCACGGCGCGCACGGGGTGCGGGCATGTGCCAAGCCTACGTAAGAACAACCCGCGAAGAAGGGAAGGGGGGAGAAAAAGTCGATTAAGCCCAGACGCGACCGGAAACAGAGGAGCCAGAGAGACAGACAGCCAGCCAGCCAGGCGGAGGTGGAGGCGGAGGCGGCGGCGGCGAACGGTGGCGGCGAAAACGACGACGATGGAAGGTGCAAGGAAGGGAAGGGCCAACCAAGCCTGCCCGACACAGCCAATAGCACCCACGAACCATCCAAGCCACGATGGCCGGCATGACTCCACAGAGATCAAATTCATTGCATTGCACGGGATGGATCTCCATACGTAAGGTACGTACCCCTGTCAAGCATCCCGTCGGCACAAGCTGGCTGCCCAGGCTGATTGCTTGGCTGGCGAGAGCTGGTGCCCAGCAGGGGTCGCACAACAGCTCGCTCCATTATGGGTACTTGAACAGGGGGCCGGTTCGCAGCCTGGCGCTTGAAGGGGGGAGGGTGAGGAAAGGCTTCCAGTGGTCCTTGTTGTTCCCTTTTCTTTGGCATGGACAAGATCAAGCACTAAGAGGGGGTCGCAGTAAGGCTCTCTCGATTGGCAAAGGGGCATTCTATGCCAATCGAGAGAGCCAGCGGCAGTCCTCAAGTGCACGGGTACGTGTCCCGTTCTCTCTTGCTCCCGTCTCAGCGGGGAATTCGGCCATCAGGGGGGGGGGATCTAAGTGGATGATGGCAAGCTCGCAGAATTCCCCAGTTCGTCACATCATCCAACGTCGAACGGAAAAGCCTAAAAACCTGACGGGACGGAGGAGAACGGAGCGCATCAATTCTGATTCAGGCACATGGCTGAACAGGCTTGGATCATGACGGCTCACGGAAGGGGGAGAAAAGTTCAGTCAATCCCGGACGAATATCTTCAGTCAGGCAAGTCACGGACAACGCCGAGAGCTATGTTGGCGCCCGTGCGATTATGTAAGGCGCCTATAGAAAACAGGTAAGGCTCGAGCGCTGGCAGGTCCGAGGCGAGTGAGTGTGGCGAATCAGTGTGGCCGGACTGTGACGCAGCCGAGGGCGAAACACACGGCACAAGAAAAAACAGGCGTGTAAACACTCGGCGGGCGAGGGGAGCAAAGCAAGATAAAACAGCGATGCCATCCATGGACACAGAGACGATCATTGATGCTCCACACGATATGCAAACATGCATGCTTTTCCCGGAGTGAGCTCGTCTGTCTCGTCCTACGGGAATACGATCGGGCACCACGTTGATCCCACAAGGGTTCGTCCAGCCAGCCCGGCGAGCCACCTGTGGGCCCGAAGAGCATGACACAGGAAGGGTGAGATTCAGGACAAGGCCATGACAAGGAAAACGACAGGGACTCGGAGTGGAGATGGGACAACTAGAAGGACGCTAGAAGGCGCGAAAGTGGCCAATTGTGGAGGCTGACTGGAGCAGGCTGCGAGTCCCTGGGCTGAATGAAGTTTGCCCATCCCACGCTTCTCGTGGTCCTTGTCCTGGATTGTTTGTCTCATTATCGCCCAGCATATGCTCCCAATCCTCCCTTTGGTCGTTATGAAAGCCCAACAGCCACATAGGAAACCTGAGTAACATGGTCGAGGAGATCGAGGCACGGGCGCTGGTGTGGGGGCTAGTGGTAACCAGAGCCAATCCAGTTCGAGAGGTCCAAGGAAGGGCGCATTCCCCGCACGCTCTCACCCCAATTGCCCTTTTGTAATCTGGGCAAACCAGGGATTCAGCAACATTTGCAGATAAACGCCGTCTTAGTTGACGCCGCCAAGGTAGCGTGGGTAGGTAGGGACGTGGGCCGTGTAGCAATTGGCACAGTCAACCGCGCGGTCGCCCTTTGCTTAACAACGCCGACTGCCTTTGTAATCAGGGAGTCTGAAAAGAGTTGATGGCTTTCAAAGTTTCAAAGAGACGATCACACACACGTCAGGGAGATGCGCGTTCAAAAGACTCTCCAAAGTGGTCCCAACTCGGAAATAGGAGATTTTCACTTAGCTTGGGATCTTCAAGTCCCAAGATCGTCATCGACCGCTAACTGGGTGCCGCTTTGGGCAGGATCACTGCGTCACGCTTGCACCGCAGCTCTCCTCACGTGAAAAGGGACGATCATCCTCCCCTTTCAATAGCATCATCTCCTGTGTCTCAACCCAGTGATGTGCTGCAACAAATCAAAAACCATCCACCAGGTCCAAATGCTGCCGCTGCTACTCCAACCGCCAAGGCGCAGCCAGCGCCCTTTCATCATCGCCGTCACCACTCCTTTTCTCTCACCAAAGACATGGCAGCCTCCGACCCAATTACCTCCACAGACGCCAGCCATAGACGCTCATGGCGGCCAAGACAACAAACAGCACAATGCCGCCTTGAACCCGGGGGAAAGGCTTGTCCTTTTACTCGGCGCAAACCCATCTTGTCATCGTTAGCCGCTGCCCCCCTTCTCTTGTCTCGGCTTGGCGCTGTTTTCTTACCATCTTACGACCTACGGTGCCTACGCCAGACCTTTTTGGCTGATCACAACACCACGCCTTGTTTTTCACATCCTGACCAAGCATCCCGTGGGTGCGCACTGCTCAGGGCCATCATGGCGCCAAGTGGCACCCTCCAGGAACCTCTGAGGGGTGGGCCTCGCAGTCATGGGCCCCTTGCGGTGCAACGCGAGGGCGAGACAGCGCGAATGACAACGCGCCGCGACTGGGTCCCCGGCCCCCAAACCATCTTGGCCTTGCCGCTAGAGGACGGTAGCTCGGCCGATCGCGATGAGCACTAGGGATGTTTCCTGGCCTCCCCTGCCCATTCCCACCTCCCGCCAAACTTGACTGGCTGCGTCGTGTCCCGGCCTCTCGTGAGGGTGAGGAGAAGATGGGCAACACCCGCCTTCTCCAAGCGGGCTAAAGGGCACTTCTCCAATGCGGGCGCCTCCTCTCGGCACTCAGCGCCTTGTTAATAATCAATCTGGTCGGTCCCGGTGCCTTGGGGGAGCGGGCGCGATTGCTTATGGCTCGTCATCCCATCCTTTCCAGCCGTTTGGGTTTGCGGCGCTGGTCCAAGTCAGCGAGTACACCACTCACACGGGAGGAGAGAACACATCATCAGTCGCCTTGGTGATGATACTTGGCGCAACAGGATGACAACCCACAATATCCTATACTCCGTAATTCGCCAACCCCTGGAAATGACGGTGAAGGACGGTGAGCAGCTCGGCGCGTCCCGTCACCACTTGGCCGACTTCGCTCCGAACCGTATCAGAGCCATACACCGAAACCATCACTGCATGTCTCTGCAAGTTACCGAGCCGTTCAGAACCCGTGCAACTGCAGACCTTGCTAGTCTCATATCCTTCCATTGAAGCAACCAATTGCAACAGCGGCAGCCAGGGACGACAAAACAAACACCATGAATAACCGCGCTTAGGCGAGCGATTGCGGCATCAGATGGGTCTCGAATCGAACAATTATTAGCAACAGAATCTTGCCCATCCCTGCCAAGAGCAATCTTTCAATAGCCCAGATATGTGTCATAGCGGCAAGCGACTGGGCCGTCTCTCCACCTCCTCCTTCACCACTTCAACTCCAACAAGGACCTTGAAAGTCCTGGGCTGGAGAAGACGGGGTCGGTGGACGCTGTCGGATCGCGACGACTATCCACCCAATGGTCGCAGACCGGTGGCCCAAGTCCGCTGCCGCTCCATGTCTGATCTCATGATGGGCGTGAAGCCGTGCATCATCCATGACCGCCCCATCAACCCACACAACACTGAATGGGCCGGCTGCTGGAATCCATGTTTCAAGGAGCGGCAGTGTGCCGCAGCATGGAAGCACGCGATGAAGCTTTTCTTGACACCACCTAAGCTTTCTCCTGTCAATGGTTTCCATCAGGATCGGCACTTGTCGGTGAGGCTCCTCCCGAACTCACCACCGCATCTGGTCCAATTGTGGCGCGATATAGTCTTGAGGATATCCTTGGCCGCAGGGGCTATGGACAAGTCGATGATACACCATGCCCGGCAAGGTGAGTGACTGGCCTGGGACGACAGCTCAGCTACACAACTGACGTAAGATAGCCTCAATCCGTGAGGATTGATCAATGTCGATCCACTAACAAGACAATGGAGTCGACAATTGCACCGCTGCAGCTGCCAATTGCTCCCGTGATCCCATGTTCCACTCCCTGGAAAATAGGGCAAAGAATGTGAACAGCGGTGTTGGAATGGTCAATGCCGTCATCCCATCCTTCAACTTGGATCAAGGCAAACGGTTCCCGGTGTGACAAGACCATCACGGATGTGACACAGGGCTGAGACCACGACCTTCTCACACAGGATAGTCTTGCCGATCGTCGATTCGCAAACGGGTAGGATGGCGGCTCGAGAGAGGAACCCACACACCACACACCTGTCATGTGCCCAAGGTTCATTTCCGGATGACAGCTCTCGGTCCTATCATTTGACTGGCTCGAGATTTCGTTCTAACTTTGGTGGATCATGGTCTCGTTTGCCATATGAAAGGCTGCCATGCATACCGGAGGCTGGCTTCCTCTTTGGATCAGGCTCTAGTTGCATACTTGAGCAAACAGTCAGTCAGCCACTCGTCTGGAGGGCTGATAAGTCAGATTGGATATCGAAGCTGGCCATGTTCACACAACATGCGCAGTCCAGGCCGCCAAGGACGGCAGGGGAGGGGACGGGTTGCTGGCCAGGCGATACATGCATGCTGTACCAGCCAGCCGCTTGGCATCCCAGCCACAGCACAGGACTTCATTCCTCGACCACACTTGATCTCTCTGGATGCCATAACAGTGGTTACCTGGACAGGGGCAGAGATCCCGTATTGCGGCAGGTCTAGAAAGATCGAGGCCCGGTGTGCAACAACGGGTTGAAGATGCCAGGGGTCTGGGCATGCAGGAAGCCGTGCTTGCTGGCCAGCTCTTGCAACGAGCAGGCCGTCGATTGTCACAACCTCGGACCTTGGACGACGTATCAAACCCGAACAGCATGCATCGCACAACAAAGCACAGGCCACGACAATAGGACGAGGGCGTTTTCTTAGGGGGTGCCACGGCATATCCATGGCTTCCCCTGGACCCATCTCACCGTTCTTGGCCAGATGCTTGTTCTGGAAGCCCGACAGAAGCCTGCTCGGAATCCTTCTAGAAGCAATCACCCGAGTGGCGTTTTATTCTAGAAGCTTTCCCGATCTGGCAAAAGGAGCCAGTTGGCCGTTAACACGGACCACACCACCCCTGGGACCCCCTCCCTGGCGTTTTAACCCCTTGTCGGCTGGTGACACCACTCGACAACCGTTCATCCAACCGGCCTCGCCGTGTCTCCATCGCCTCACCACCAAACCACAGGGACGACTGAGAAAAAAAATCCTGCCACAATCATCCTACGCGTCGCCGACAAGACCCGGTTGTTCTCCCGGTAGTTCTCTCAGGAACACTCCACAGACCCAGATTCAGCCAATTCCGATGTGACCTTCTCCGCGTGTTCTAGAAGACATTTTTTAAAGCCCGAGACTATTGGGTTTTTTTTTTTCTTTCCCTTTCTCTCGGCATATCCATACGGACGCCGGCTGTCTCCATCCTGCGACACGACTGACTTCGTGTCCAGTTGTTAGCCCGCCGCCGTGGCGGTCCGCGACCCGACGGAAGGGATTGGGACAAGCAAGCGGCAAGCCAGGGATGCATTCAAAACCGGATACAGACCCCAAAGGAGGGGGGTTTCTGAGAGGTGTCTGTCGAGAAGGCATCTAGCATTACTGGCATGGAGGCCGGGCGACCCCCATGGCGCGGTTGACGCCAGGTCCGCGCAACCTTTGTTTGGTTCCCATCCCTGGGGTCGCCGTTACGATCTCGGCGCGTCGGTAGATGGACTCAGGGATCGGTCATGGCGGTCGACGGTTGCCCAGGAGCTCGGTTGGGTTCTGACAGAGGCTCGGCATCTTGAGACTTGGCTCTTGAGGGCATATCCACGAGACGGCCATGCCGGCAAGGGCCTGCTCTCGCCGTCCACACCCACCACAGTCAGCGTGCCTACCCCCATCGCAAAAGACTTGTTGGACTTGGGCAAGCTCCCAATCTCCGATATGATGAGCCATATTTTGCCCGTGTCTCCATTAAGCACCCACCACGGAACGATCCCGCCCACATAGTAGTCGTCTGCGTCTGGAGGCGCTCTGCTCTCTCCAGGGAGATGTGCCATCGGAGGACGGTACCGAGACACAGATGGCTTTCTCGCCCTCCACTGCTCCTTGTGTCCCTGGTGGATGGGCGTTTGGTGCCACCAAGCCTTGTTTGCGCAGCCATAATCGACAACTCACACAAGCGGGCTAACTAACTAACTAACATGTAGCAAGCAAGCAAACAGCGTTGGCGCAACCCACGATATGAGTTATCGGAACACCAGATACAAACTTTTCTTCCCACCAACAGAGTTGCTCTGGCACAGCCTGCCTGCTCGGCTGGGGTCTTGGCTCCACGAGAACCCGTTTACCTGGCCCTGGCACCATACGAACTGTTGCCTCTTTGACGCCGTGAAGCCTTCAGCCCAGTCTCCTCCCTTCTGGAAGCAACTGTCGAACTTTCTGGAAAAAGGCTTTTATTCTCCACGTCTCCACCAACGTAGCTGGACCTTCCCCGTGTCAGGCCCCGTTGCCGAGGGCATTCCTGGCCTTCTAATGTCCGAATGCCTTGCAAACTCTTGAACCGTGCTGCTTCCGTAGTCGGTGGCCCACCTTGGTGGTGGCCCAGCCTATCTCTCTCTCTCTCTCTTTCTTTCTCTCTCGTTTTCCTCTACCTTTGTGTCTGGGCAGCGGCGCCGGTTATCTGCTCCGCGCCAAGATGGAGCCAAGAAACTGTCTTCTTTGTTCCTCCAGCAGAGGGCGGAACTAGTCATCCCACCAACATCAGGCAAGCACCCACGTCTTACGGATACATACGCTCATGTTAATGCCAGCAAACTAAAGCCCCCGGCACGTGCATCGAATTGGGAGAAGAGACAAGAAAGAAACCTCCGACCTCAACAATCTCGTCCTTGGCGCATCCTGTTCACGGCCAGGGACCCACGTGCCGCCGCTGCTATCCACCTATGGGGAGAGGCTCCTCCCAGGAACAAAGTCCGTTGAGGCTCTTTGCTGCCTCAGACCTCGCTTACGCGCCTTGCGAGCATGACAGGTCAACCTTTGGGCCCGTCCGTCCGTCACTTTGTGTGTACGTAACGGAATGCGCAAAATCCACGCCAACCATGGTCATGGGTGGTAGGTCGTGGGCATGCGGCTCCTTTGTTTCAAGACGTTGCTCTCTACATGCCTGCGTCAAGGATGGACGGGTGTTGATAGAGGGTGCAAAGAAGTGGCCCCCTCTACTCTAGAGTCAGTGCTTTGCCGTGTGATAGACCTCACCCCGAGGTAGGCAATCGTGTACCTTGTTGTCCACGGACCCAAAGACGCCATATCACGACAACTTGTTGGTGACGGCTTCAGCGCGCCTCAACCATGACGAATCGCAATCGATAGCGCTGATGGCAACAAAGAAAAAGAGGCATGGGAACACATCACACGAAGCATGCAGCCAAGAAATTCGTCAACAGCTGAAATCTGCCTTCAACCATTCTCCCTCCTCCTCTTCGGCTACTAGGGCCTGGATCCAACCATCCACACACTCTCTTTGCCTCTCTCTCTCTCTCTCTCTCGCCTGATATGTACAGACAGACAGGATCTCCAACCTGCACCGTTGCCCCTTAACCGTTTCCCCGTAAACCCATTCAAACAACATGCTCAAGCCATCTGGCGAGCTTATCCTCTCTCATGCAACCCATCTCATCCAGAAAAAAAGATAAACGCCGAAGTGATGCAACCAACTACCTGCTTGTGGTATCTTCCCAAAACACCCAAGTACCATCCAACAGAGACTACCGCACTCTGTGCCTCGAAACGCCTCCATAAGTCATACAGTGATATGCCATGATGGACTGGAAACCAATGATCGATACTAATATACTCGTAGATCGAACTCTCCCTTGAAGCCGCCGTTAAGTAGCATGCATGCAATGCGGATCCGCTGCTCAGGCATGTCCTTTGCCGCGTATGAGTCGACGGGGCTAAGGCCCAGAGCAACGCACATTGCGTTGGTGATGGCGTGAACTCCGCAGTCATGGCCGTTATTCTGCAATGGAGCCTCGTGGAACATCACCCTCCACTCATCCTTAATGAATTTCTCCTCCAGGACATCCTTAAGCCATGCCACAGCGAGGTTGGTATAGGATGAGTTGCCTCGGGGATTCATCGAGTCCATATGAGCCACGGTCCGCTTCGACGGACGGATGACGAGCAGCGTCCAGTGTGAGCGCTCGCATATGGGCAGCAGGATGGTGTCGACGTCGAGCAAATTCCTCTTCTCAACTCCGCATCTCCGGAGGGTTCGCTGAGTCCGTGCTACTCCCTGCTCCTGGAGTCTCTTGAAGAAGAACGACGACATTGTCAAACACTTGCGGGTAGTTCTCTTGACATCCTTAATGCCAGCAGCCGAGTTGACGGCTTGGTCGAGCCACATAAGAGATCCGTTGACGATCTCGTCGTTGAGCCACTCTGTGGAAGAAACCACCTTGGCAAAGTCGTGACGTCGTAAATCAACTCCCTCGATGGTCTTTGCGAGAGTAGTTGTATTGGCCGCGCGGAGCGTGTCCTGCGCCCTTGTGTGCCATGATGTAGATACAGGCGTAACAAATGGTTGTGTGGGCATCCGGAGTCCACCAGATCGGGCGAGACGTTCCTCGAGCTCCTTGCGAGCCTTCTCTTCAGCCTCTCGTCTCGCTGCCTCGGCTGCTTGACGCGCCTCTTCGGCTGCCTTAAGAGCGGCCTGTTCTTTCTGGAATTTTATTCCTGCCTTTGAATCATCGCTGATCTCAAGCAGCTTGAACGAAGGGAGGGCAAAAAGTTCATTGATGCGAGCAGTAGGATCCAGTCCGTCTTTCTCTTCTAGACGACGGAATGTGGGTAAGATGCGGTTTTGAGGTGTCTCTTTAGTTGGCACAGACGGAAGGTTGAGCCATTTCCGCGCCCAGGCAGGACGGTTTTCTTGGAATTCCTCAGAGGGTGCAACCGGCTCTCCTCCTTTCTCGTGTCTGATACGCTTGGGGACGTCGAGTCCCAGGTGCGTCCTTTGCCGAGGACTGAGAGTAGAATCGGTAAAGCGCACAGCCTTGGGCGGGCGTGTTATTCCCAGCCGCTTCGGTGTGACCTTTGAGGGGTGCTTCTTTCGATTCCGCAGAATCGATTTGAGAGATCCCACCTCCTTCGCAGTTAAAGGAGCCTTGGGTTCAAAGTCGGTGACATAAGACTCCTTGATTGCGCCATGCTCCTCGCTGTCTTCGTAGAAGGTCGTGCGGTAATCCTCGGGCGTTATCCGATCAATACTCTTCTTGACCATGTCTGTACGAATGAAGTCGGTCTTGGAGAAGTTGGGGCGAGGGATAGTAGGCTGTATAAACTCGAATCGAGGTGATTCCGCCCTGATCAGTTCTCTAGGGATTTCTTCAAGTAAGGGCTTGGCCGGCGCTTTGGCAGGCTCCTTGACCTCATCGAAATCGGGGAAAGACCCCGGGAGTAGAAGGTGCATATCCAAGTCGGTTCGTAGGGGGGGAGGGAATGTAGCTTGAAGTCTGTCGTGATACTCTTTAGAGAGAACGTAGCTCGGGGCAGGTAAGTTGCCGATGATGGCCTCGAGATCCAGTACAACCGCGTCCAAGAAAGCCTGAGACACCTTGGCTTCAAGTTCGCCATGCTTTTGGAGGATATCCTTGCAAATGACGGCAAGTGCCGGGGCGGACAGGAAGTTCTTGATTGAGGTCATATTCTCGATAGCACTTGGGGCAAGTTTATAGTCGAGGACAGAGGGGACAGTCTCATTGCTGTCTCGGATCTTGACGATGACGCCAATTTCGTAGATGCTGTCCAAGAATTCGAAAGCCCGCTTGAATTGCAGGGCGAAGAGTTCGCAGAGATCGTGGCCGTCGCCATTACTTAACATGGCACGGTCGCTCGCATTGTCGGCCAGAGAGATGCGCAAGGGTTCCAGGTCTTTGTTCGCGTCCGCTCGGCCTCCTTCGGAAAGACAGTCCCAAACTTTTGCGATGGCTCTGACAAAGAGCTTGTAGTCGTCCATGAGGGCGCCAAGGCCATCGCGATCAACCCAACGAAATTCGCCTGCGTCAGGGGCAACGTCGCCGCGAACAGCGCTCTCGGGTTGGCCGTCATCTTGGTCACCGCTGATCTTGACGCGCTTGTTGGTAACCTGTCTGTCGCTAAGATAGGAGCGAAACTCGGCGACTCGATACGATTGAGGATAGACTACAACACAGATCAGCACAAGCTTGAGGGTCTAGCCGTAGGCGACGGCGTACTTATCCTGCCAATCTTGTCTCCTAGGCCGGATACGGCCGAATAAATGCTGGATATCATCCTGGTAAGGGATCGGGGACCTGGGAGAAACCCGAGCATACGGTATGAGTTCTTGCGAGCTCGTCAGTCTCAACGTAGAAACAATAGGTATGGAGAAATTACATGGGCCTGTTGGCCGAGTTCCTCGTTGGGAACTGTCTCGCCCGCTCGAATAGTAATAATCGGATCTGAAGTATCGGTGATGCCGTTGACTGCGGCAACAAGTTCGATTTCGGTGTCTTCGGCGTGGCGCTTGCGGGTTTGGATGCCATTGACAACAACCAAGTTTGGATCGGAAATGGCAGGAGGCGCAGGAGGCGCAAGAGTGATGGGCGTTTTTCGCGATGGACGAGGTGGGAGATTCAGCGGGATCGGAGAGTCTGAGACACCAAATCGGGCGCGGACAGTGGGATCGGCGAGTATATCGGCACGAGGGATTGGAGTGTTGATCAGGAGACGACTGTTGGGCCGTTTAATACGTCTGGGCGGGGTGACGAGTCGCGCTTGTTCAAGTGGTGATGGTTCCTGACGAACTTGGGTGGCCTGCTTAGAAACAGCCCGAGCCCGGCGTTGCTTTAGAAGGATCTGATGATCCCGAAGCCACGCAGGTCTTGGGCGGCCGTTGATGTCAGCAGAGTTGTGGATGCAGGCGCGAGCGTAAGGTGAGAAGGACATCGTGAAGGTGCAGGAAGGACAAAGGCGCGAAAATGGAAGAAGGTGTGAAGTGAGGTGCCAAGGAATGGTGAAGTGAAGACAAGGGGAAGCTGATTTGGCTACAGCAGTAGCGAATTCCCCAGAGCAGTGAAGATAAAGCAAGGCAGCTTCCGAATCGTAAACAAAGCGAGTCTGAACAGAAGAGGGTATTGTTTTGAAGGAAGTCGCGGACGGCAACAAAGGAAAGAGCAAATGAAGCGGTAGGTGCTTGACAGTGCAATGCAGTGGCAAGGGCGGGAAAGCGCAGTGAATCGAACGTATAGTAGCGAATAAGCCGGAGCGGGTTTGTCTTACGGGAATCGGAGAATCGAGGCTGATTTAGAAGCGAAAGCGCATTGATGGTGAATTGAAGCTGCGGTTGCCGATGATGAAGGGGAGACAAGAGGCAGGAGGGGAGGTCGAGGCGCGTCGGCCAATTTAACCTCGCCCGCGCGAGGGCGCGCCGACGGGATCAGTCAATAAAACTGACGTATATAATTCGCAGAGCATTCAATGCTCTGATATTTCTCGATTCGTGGGCGGTGAGGTCATGGCAGTAGCCATGGCGTGTGTCGTCGGGCGCTGGAGTCGCTGGAGAGGTCGCTTGTAAGGTGAAAGAATAGCGAAGCTCTAGGTAGTGAAGTTTGCGTTTGGTCAGTTGCGCAGCACTGGCTGGCAGCTTGGGCGGGGCCATTGTAGCGCTCAGAAGCAGCTGCTATTGGTCATATCTGGAGGGTCTTGCTAGCCTGAGGTCCCTATTTTTTCATTGGTCAATCATTCGACCCCAGTACGTACCCGATCTACTGATCTTCCATCGGACCCTCGCTCACTTGGTGAGACGGCTATTCCATCCGATCTACTACGTAAACATGCCCGCTGCACTAACAAAAGAGATGAAACTATACCAAGCCCATCAAATTCCATATCGACAATCAGTAGGGCTGAGACGATAGAAGACTCCTACTTTCCTCCCAGTTAGACTACATAGCATGCATACCTATCCACGTGTAGGTTAAGTGCAGGCTTTTGTCCCCCCCCCCCTGGCAGCGGCATGACGATCCGTCACGCATATATCCAGCTGCCATCCTTTGGGACGTGGGTACTCTCTCATCGATGATAGCTTAGCAATGCATTGTGTTTATGTCTGGATGCTACTCCTATTTCTTTATATGCATAGATGCGTGTACAAGTTTTACAGACCAGACACCCCAAAACGACTCTACGTCCCTACCTATCCAACCTCTTACAGCTGTGCCATAGTCTGTCCCAGCTTCTTCGTACAGAATGACGAGAAATACTCGTTCAGCGCGTCCACTGTCCCGCTGCCCTCAACAAGGCCGACTACAATGCCCACATATCCATCCGGTCTGACGACCACAACTCCACCACGCTCCTCATCCAACCCCATCTTTGCATGTGCCTCAGCCTTTGCCCCAGGTAGCCGGGCGTCTGACCGGTCGTCGGCGTAGATGTGATCACGGTAACGAGCGAGGACTCCAGGCACGTCGCGTGAGATCTCGATGCTGTGCCGCTTGGAAGCGAAAATCGTGCACAGGGTAAAAAAGCGGCTGTGGGGGAGATGTTTCTCATGATAGGAGACCTTGTCCAGATCCGGTCGCTGGTATGTCGCGTAGAAGGATCGTTGGCTTCCGAGGTGGTTGGCAAAGTCTTGGAGTGCCTGACGTGTCGTCGAGGGAGCGCCTGCAAAGACGAAGATTCGGAATGCGCCATTCAAAGGGATTTCCTGTTCCAGATGAACAACATTGGCATCAACCACCCTTGTCACGTTCGAGTTGATGAAGAGGCGTCCTGTCCGTAGCTTGGTGCCCTTCGGATGAACCAATGGCGACTGTGCTGCGTGCTCAGGCGACCAGTTCAAGGCATTAGGCTTGTAGTATACCCCGTACCCGCTCGTAAACTCGCAAGACTCCTTAAACGTCTTGATGAAATCGTTATCTTGGCCGTCTTGGTTGCTGCCATGGTTGGCCGAGGCTGCGTGCACTTCATCGGCCGCTGGGGGTCGTTGCGAAAACAGTTTGGCATATCGGTTATCGAAGCCGAGCAGGGACTCAGCGACATGCTTGCGCTCTGTCTCATAAGTCTTCAAGAGCTCTCTATCCGCGAAGCCAGATTCGACTGCATGGATCTTCCAGGCGAGGTTCTGGGCATCGAGGAAGGCGGTGTTCATTCCTTGACCAGCCTTAGGCTACTCTAATGTCAGCACCGTCATGATATGCCGAAGACAATACTCACACTATGGGTATGGCAAGCGTCGCCTCCAAGAAAAACGCGCTGATCCAGCGTGTATCGATCCGAAATGCCTTGGCCGATAGGATATACTGAGTACCATTCCACGCGTTCCCATTCGATCGAGTATGGCTGCATGATCTTCTTGGCTGATTCTTGTACTTGTTCTTCGGTAGCGGTTCGCCTGGGGTTCCAGTCCGAGTCTGTTGAGGACGCGATCTGAATGTAGAGGCGGACCATGTTGTTCTCCCGGGGGATTACCATGATAGAACCGTGCTCGCTGTGAATTGTGCATTTCATCTTGGTGGTTGGTTAGCAAGGCAAGGACCGTAGGACGAAGGGCAGAGTAAAATCACCTTGATATCAGGAAAGTCGGTTATCACAACGCCATCCATGACTCCCCAAACATGGGCAATGGGGTCCTTGTGTTGAACTGCAATGCCGAGCTGATTTCTAATAAACGACCTCGCACCCTCGCCGCCAAAGAGGTACTTGGCATGTAGAGTCTCCTGGGCTGTTCCATCCACATGTTCCAGCTCGACGGTAACAGGGTATTCGGGGTTTGCCTGCTCGTCAGATGTGAAGCCCTTGATGGTCCATGGGCGCTGAATCTGCACTCCGCTCTTTTCCAGGTCTGCGATGAAGACCCGCTCGATCAGACCTTGATGCAGCAAGGTTGTGAAAGGGTAGCGAGCGTCGATAAAGTCGGGGCAACTTGCCCATGTCCCTGTCCGGTCAATGCCGTGTCCCGACGAAGAAGGATCCCAGAAGGCAACCTCGTAAACACGGGCAGGGTGGTGAGCCATGACGGCAGACTTGAGGCCCATGTTACGAAGTAGATCCAGAGAACGGGGTTGTATTCCGTCAGCTCGGCCCGTTGGGGTTGGCTCGGCTCTGTTGTCGATGTGCTTTATCTTGTAACCCCAGCGGGCAAGACATGTTGACAGCATGAGGCCAACTGGCCCGGCTCCGACGATGACTGGGCGGGTTGATGTCAGATACGGGCACTGCAGTCGGTGGGGGTGAATTCATTTACCAATGTCATAGTAGGGTGAGCGGTCAGCTTCTGATGATGGCATGGTGAAAGAGGTATGATAATATCAGGCGTGAGTAGCTAGGTAGATGGAAGCAGCCAGATGGGTTGGATCTGGTCGAGTCGAAAGGACACAATGGGGGTAATATATGTAAATGCGACAGGGCGTCTTGAGATAGTGGAAGTGGGCTTGCAGTCAGCAATAGTGTGAAGCAACTCGACGCGAACCGAGGAATCCTCCGAGCAGGCAACCGAGCAGGCTGGGTTTACTAGGTTGGAGAGAGAACGAGATTGATCACGGCATCGAGCTCGGGATGTGGACAGGGTTTTGCTGGTTCAAGGGACCACTCTCACGGCTGGCAGGATGGAACCTGGCTCGGCCTAGGCCTCGGGAAGGCAGTCGCTTCGGCCGCCATTGCTCGTCTCGTCGTCACCTGAGCATTGAGGCCAATGACCATAAGCAAATCCCAGCGCACTTGCCGTAACCGTTGCCAGCCAGACAGGCGTCATGGGCTTCCACAGGACTCCTCCGCGGTTGCTGGTGGGGTATCTGGGGGAGAGAGGGCCGCAGATGCCGTTTTGGGACCGGGAGTTGACTTCGGTATTGGACCGCAGGGACGGCTGTTGTCTCGGGAGAGGATAATGGGGGCCGAGATGGCTTCTGTTAGTGTTTCCACCTTTTTGCTTAGTGAATTCCATCTTGGTGTAACTTGCGCTACTGCGCCAGTGGCGGGGATGAGGGGCCGGATGGACGCCAAAGTACCCCATGCATGCAGCAAGACGGCCTCTTCCAATGGCACATCGTGTTTTACGCTGACAACCTGGCACTGCCAATTTCAAGGCTTTGATCTCATGAAATGACGGTTGCTGCAGTCGGGTAAGCTCCTACTGTGCTACCGTCGACCAAGACTTGGGAAGAATGCTTGCTAAGAAATGTACTCATCGCCAGAAGCCTCAGCGATATATCCACAGTTAACCAATCCTACCTAGCTACCTAGGTACCTACCCAATATCAGCACGATATTCCCACAGGTATGACAAATCGTAGACAACTTGGTAACTCTAGTAGTGTTCCAATCGTATCGATCCCACCTTGAGTTGCGTTTCCATCTCCGTTGTACAGGGACTACCCTAGAGTGTCACGGAAGTGCGAGTTTCGCAACAGATCTCTTCATGTCTTTCTTACCTTGCTATATCCCGTTGCAATGAAGGCGTCTATTATTTTCAGATGGGTGGCATTAGGTAGGAATAGCCTTTCGGTTAGGTGGATGAGAGCTGTACTTGGCAGGCGTTGTCCAGATTTCAAGTGCAGCCTCAACACCGTGAGGCAGGATGTCCGGTCACACCTTCCATCCTCCACCTACCTATGACACAGGCTGTTTCCTCAACAAAACATCCACCTGAGGGCATCTTCTAGATGACTCCAATGCAGGAAAAACTTGAACCGAGCAACACTTGCTCACGCTAAAACTCACATGGCGCCCTCTCAATCCTTGCCCCTGGGTCGTGATTCACCCTGCCCCTTCATCCTCCAGTTCTTGTTCAGAGACAGCGACGTTTTGCTCGCAGGAAGCTTTTGGCCCCGTCACCAGGGAATGGCCAATATCCCACTGCAATCTTCGTCAAGTACCGAACACCAGCCAGTCGATGTCACCCAAGTGTTCGATGAAGACAGTCAGCATCCCCAATGATGGAAGTCGCTGAAGCATTCCGACTAACAATTTCCAAGAGTGTCGTAACGTTCTTGTTAGATACTGCGCCCACATCCCTCGCAATTACCGATATAGCGACGGTATCCGACTTGTTAGGAAGCCAAATTCCGGTTTATGCATAGTATCTAACGTGATCTAGGTGTTTCTGGTGCTGCGAGATCATATGGGCGACGAGTATCTTGGGCTCGCGACAGGCGTGCTTTACGAGATGATCGAGGTTGATTGCCAGCATTCGGACGACCCAGGCGCTGCGTTCCAGCGCTGGAGACACGACCACATGAACAGACATGTGCGAACATGTGCAACATCTTTGGTCCAAACTTGTCCTAACAAGGCGTAGGCGGATCTCGAGCTTCCTCACGTTCCGCACCTCACGACGGTCACATCTACCATCATCCCAACCGCTACGCTGATAAGATGGAGGAAAGAGCATCCACAACGATACCAAACGCGGCTCTCTGACCACTCGCCCACCACCGGGAAGTCCTCTCTCTTTCCGAGTGGTCTACGAACACGGAAGGGCTGGGTGATAGAGTATACCATGTACGTCTCATCCCGTAACGGGGGCACTCGACCGTTCCGTCAGATAAATGCCAGGCAATTCCATGAGATGCAATGGAGTTCGAACACCATCAGCACAGGAAGACTCGTAGGAGAGAAGTCAATTGACTTAGGAGAGTTCTTACGGAAAGGGGATATCGGTGAGTCGGTGGACGAGAACCAAGCGACTACCCACCGATTTTCCCCCAGTTCGAGACTATTCAAAGGACAGAGCAAGGTGACGCAGCTCATGGAAAAGATTCGTTCTGCCAAAAAGTCTACTGCACATCCATCCAAGCCGGAGTGCCCCCCGAGCCAGCCAGATCGCGATACGACAGCCTCCTTCTACGACATGCCCGAACAGCAATCAAATCACCGAGTCAGTGACTGGGAGATACCGAACGCTAATTTTGCGCGAAAGTTTGGCTTGTATACAGACAGCAGGCCACTGCCCCCTTTCATCAGGGAGCTACCAGTTGCCGAAGACAAAGCAATGGATTTGGCTGCTTGTCCAGCGATGAGAGAGCTGATGTACTCATGGGGATTCCAAGGGCCCTTTACACCTCAGCTATGGTTCGATAGCGGTCTGGATTATAGATGGAAACGTGCTTCCTGCTGAGCGATCAATATGGCCAAATATATACCAGGTGGAGGCGACCTACTCAGGTATACGGTGAGACTTTTCTGCAATCCATCTCAGCATCCTAAAGAAAGAGGCGTCCACTGATGAAGAGTAGGACGGCGCATAGTATCTGTTGATTTTGAGGACTCAGATTTTGCCAGTGGCAGAGCCTGCTGCCTACCCACCCATTCGCTGATTTTGCCAGTCGCTGCCAGCTGGCGGGCGCAGAAGGGGATTCTGGGCCAAATCAATGTTTGTTTTTCTCCCGAGGAAAAAGTCTGAATCACTGTTGCAAAGCGTGATCTTTGTTTACCTTCATCCCGCGTCATCACCTGCAACTCGTAGCTTGGGCTCCCCAACCGCACCACCTGCTCCAGACTCCAAGCTATTTGTATGATTGCTTCAGGTGACACGCATGATTCACTCCGAGGAACCAATCTGAATTGAACTGGTCTCTTCAGGCCCCCTCTGGAGGCTGCGCACCGGAATCGATGCAACACGACGGCTCGACCCAGGATAGGGGCCGGCATTCTGACCCATCAACATCTTGCGCGACTCCTCTCCGGGGTGACTTTCAGTCTTTATCTCCAGGAGAAAGAGCTCGCTCCTTGTCCCCGCGCAAGCGCCTTGTTCGGCAGCCGCTTCATATCCGCATGAACCTGACGGAGAATCAGATGGACAAGATCACCGACGCGTATGCCACTGCTCCACACAGAAGCTTGGGATAGACTGACACGCTGCAGATTCAGTAACAAAGCTAATAGCAGTCCATCCAAGTCTGATAGATCCAAGAAGAAGTTTACAATGACACCGAGGTCAACCCCTCGAAAGCACAAGTCATCAACCTCCCGATCCGAAGCCCCCTCGGGTTGGGCGCTGAGCGAGGACGATTCCGGGGTAGACTCTACAACCTTTTCCGACCTTATGCCAGGCCGTCACCAAGCTTCCCCTCGGGATATCTTTGCTGGCAGTCTCGCTGAGCGTAGACAGAGGGTTCCTCCTCCACCACTGCAGCTTGGAACTGGACGGCAGAATCCGAACGCTCCCCGTCCAGCTGAGATGGAGGACATTCCCGACCCTGTTTCTCCTCTAGGCCAAGGGAGATATGAACACGTTCGGGTTACTGAAGATGACGCCTCTTCTTTCTACTCACCAGACATCCCGTATACGGCTCACCCCTCGCCTCTGGATCTCCGGGGAAATGCCCATGCTCGGTCACGATCCAATGTCAACAACGCCGTCGTCGATGCATACCAAGAGTGGGCTCACACACACGAGCATTCAAGGATCAAAGGGTCGGCAAGTCATCCAGAGCCCCTCGTCAACAGACCTCGACGATCCAAAAGCTCAGGCGATGGGCTGCGGCTGTCTCGACCTGTCGAGTTTCAGCACCCGCCGATGCCACAGGTGCCCAACGTCCGTGCCGAGAACGTCCGTGCCGAGAACGTACCAAACACTCCCCTATTCTCTCCGCTACAGTTGTACTTCAGGGGACCCGACTTTCCCAGTGTGAAGAAGGGTGAAAAGACCATGATTGGAGACAATGGATGGCTTGAGCGCACCGATAAAGGTGTTGATATAGCCAAAAAGGCACCGCAGAAGAAGGCGGGAATACTTGACAGTATCAAGAAGATTGCCAAAGACATGGTGAGTCTGAGAGCTTGCAGAGATATCCTTGTACTGACTCTTATGTAGACAGAATTGCATCACAACAATCGTCGCACGCAGCCTGTTGTTCGAGCCCGCCCAACATCGCGGATGGCCATCTCCCTGGACTCGAGGGAGCAGAGCCTTCTTTACTGCGAGCTCGAGTTTCACTTGAGCACTGCGTTGAACGACTACATCACAGTGCAGCTGGACAAGGGCCGCCTAGTTCCAGACCAGCTCAAAAAAGTAGCTGATGCTTGGCAGAGCAAGGGCCGTCCCAAAATTGTTGGGTTTAGGTACGACCTGGAGACGCAGCTGGAGCTGATCAACCTGCACATCGACGACTTTCGATTCTATGGCCGCCGGCAGGCCGACCCAGTCGAGATTGGTGGGCTTTTGCATACCATGAAGGTCAATGCCCGAGCCATGAGCATCCGGACGTTCTGTCAACCGGACTCAGTGATTGCCAAGCAGCTGGTGGATGCGCAATCGCTGTTCAAGATGCTTGGTATCTCGGATGCGCAGCAGATTGCCCTGTCCGAGATTGCCCAGTTCTTCAAAGTGATTGTCGAGCGAGAGATGGACGGCCGTGAACATCGTGAGCTGCAGGGCGGGAGAGGCAGGGCGTCGCATGGTCGTGGTGATTCCCAGTGGACTATGAACATGGGGAGATGAGCAGATGGCTGAGTTGTGCTAACGGTATCAATTGGAGATGTCGAGTCAGTTCCAGGAAGTCTTGAGAACGGAGAATCATGATGTTTGCTCATGGGGGTACAAAGCTATGGATGCCGGGACAAGGGGAAGCTGGGAAAGTTGGCACACATCAAAGCTGGGACGGTAGAGATAGAGTTGGACGATTGTATCATTGTTGTAGGGGTTCTTTAATTCACCAAGATTGTATGACCAAAAGGAAGTGATACCGAATCGGATACATGTGAACCACGGATGGCATAAAGACGGGACGCTTAAATAACGTATCAATTCAAACATAAAATACATGTAGCATCAAATCATTACTCGTTAGATGTGGTTCAAGTAAACGTATTCTTTGTGCCCTTGTAGGTAGGGAACTGTTCTAGTTACCCAACCAAAAGACTTGAAATTGTTTTAGACGTTGGATCGCAAACAATCAGCCGTAGAGTCGTAAGTTTTCGTCAAAGAAAGAGTCAGCGCGGTAAAAGGAGGAAACAATTGGGTGGCTGCAACTATTGGCGGTACCGTGAGGCATCCTCACTCCTGCGCCGCTGCGGCTGCCGGTCGTCATAGCGGGGGTCGTCATAGACAAAGTCATACTCTTCGTCATCGTTGGCGGGCAGCGCCCTGCCGCGATCATACCGGTCGCGGCTGCGGGAGTCGTTGCGATCCCTGTCGCCAGACCTCCGGCGATCGTACCGCGGCATCTCCTCCTCGCGCACGTAGCTGCGCTCGCGCTCCCACTCGACCTGGCGCCGGCGGTCACGGTCCCTAGAGTCCTCGACACGGTTGGCGATGGCGTTGGCGCCGAGACCGCCGGCCACAGCGCCGAGGAGAGTGGAGACGAGGCGGGTGCGGTTCTCGTTGTCATCCTCATACCCGCGCGACTTGTGCTTGTGGCGGGACGCTGCGTCGGAAGCCTCGCGGGCGACGAGGCCGCCCACGACGGCGCCGAGGAGACTAGCGCCGATGCCGGTGGTTGAGTTGGAGAAGTTATCCTCGACAGCGCCGCGAGCGCGGGAAAGGGGACTCTGCGAGCGGTGGCGCTCACGGGAGCGGCTGTCGCGACGGCGGCGGCGATCGTCGTCGTCGTCTTCTTGGGAGGAGGTCACGGAGGCAGGGCGGGAACGGGATCGCCGGACCATTGCGGTATTGGGAGGGACAGAGCGGGGACGGGTCTGAGCCTGGGGAGGCTCCAGGGTCATGCGATCGCGAGGAGGAGCAGCGCCGTATTGCTCATCGAGGCGCGATGTCGAGGCGTAGGGGGGAGCGCCAGGAGGAAGAGGGCCCTGGCCTTGAGCACCACCACCCGCGCCGGGGTTGGGGTTTGCTGGGGCGCCACCCGAGTAGTTGTCGGGGGAAAAGTCGCGGCGGCGACGAGAAGCGTACTCTTCGTACTCGTAATAATTTGACATTTCAGATTTTGCCTTTGCTTTGTCGTGTGGGTAAAGTTGATGGTTGGATGAGAGAAGATCTCAGAGGTTTCGTTTGTAGTGTTGGAAAATGAAGGGAGATGTCGTGGGTGGCTGGACAAAGGAGGAGTCAGTCAGCCACGGGCGGGCTTAATATGGAGGCCGACGTCAGCTGGAGCCCTGAGAGACAAAGAAAGGACCACCTACTGCAGGGTTGAGCTTGGAAGCAGTCTGACGATGGAGAATATGGTTTTTCTTTTAGTAATTATTGAACGAGGCTGTCTTTCAGAGTAGAGAGAAAGAGGCTGGGTTGACGTTTTAACAAAGTTGAGACAATGCCGAGAGACAATGTCTGGAGTTATAGATTCTGGAACGGTCACGACGAGGAAGGTTCGCTCAGCCACGGAACGACTGCGCGCACGTGGTGATGGTCTTTGGTACTGTAGCTATATCCAAGAGAAGGGCTCCCGTTGGGCACGAGGCGTATCGTTGGGCGCTCTTGCACAAGAGCTGAGAAGATTCCGTAGGTAGGTAGGTATGTAGGCAGGATGACGGCTTTCTTTGCTCGGAGACGCCGATGACGTAGCCAAGTCACGTTTTGTTTTTTGGTGACTGCTTTGCCCCGCCTGTGGCGAAGCTAACGATGCACAGCCCCATCTCATCAGCCTCATCGGCCTTCGTAGGTAGGTAGGGAGAGAAGATGATGCGGAGGAAAGAATTCTCCGATCTCGTCACATTTTGCTTTTCCCGGTTACGAGAGCGAGCGATGAGACGACGACGCCGACACCGACACGACACCCTTGCTACCTTAGCCTCTCGTCTAGCGGTACCTGTCTGCGGTAGTCTCGTTACATTCTGTTGCCTCTGCCGACGTCTGAATGCCCAACCTTGTCCTGCCAAACAATCCGGGGCAAATAATGAGGCTCGCCGTGTCGGGAGCTAATTGGGGGGAGACCCGCAACGGGGAAGACATCGATCCATGGACACGGGATGGATGCTGTTGGTTTTACTAGTTGTTTCCGTCCCGTTGGACAGGTAATCCATCCATCCATTCATGCATCCAGGCACATCCAGGCACATCCTGAGCAGCAGCATTCACGGTGGGCCTCGTGTGTGTGTCTCGTCCGAACTGGACGGTTCGGATGAGACGCTGTTGGTTTCGACTTTGACCACCTTTTCCCTCGAACCGGGTTATATGGCAAACATGTTTCATTTCACGATTGCCTCACATATGGAGGTTTCCTATCCATATTCGCCAAAAATCCATCTTCTTTTCCCCATGGGTATCTATCTGCTCGACTCAATTCTCTGCCCAGTCCTTCGCTCATATCCTTTCACCGATCTCACCGCTCACGTTGTAAAAAACTCTTCATTGTCCCCTGTCCCAGCGGTAGGATCACTGTCTTCTCATTGCTTTTTCTCTTGTCCCCTGTCCCGGGCGGCTAGATCAGTTGCTTTCGCGTCCTTCTCCCTTCATTGCTTTTTACCCGCCCTAGTTACCTTCCGACTTGCTAATGCCGGGGGAGAGGGCCACAGGACTGCGATATCCCACGTCGGGTCATGCGTGCGCCAGCCCCGGCGCTTCGACGTGTCCCGTAAGGCTTTAATATACTGCATCAACTGATCCTCACATACACCGCTATCCAAGACGTGGCACAATCTCTACCTGACGACGTCCGGTAATATGTGATGTGGGGAGGTCGAGACGAAAAAGTCTGTAATACGGAGAAAGTGACTCCTGCTTAGCGAGACGAGCTTGACCGGGCCTCAGAGAGCTATGGCCCATGACCCTTCCTTGGCCCTGGGCCGCCTGCGCGAGCGCGGGAGCGAGGAGTATATATCTTTTGCTCGCTCAAAGATGGGATTGCCTCTTGTGCCTCTCCTCATCGTCTCTGCTCACCGGATGCAGCAATGTCGAGTTCTCCTCCAACATACGACACGTTTCTAGCGGATCGGATGGCGAACCAACAGCTCGACTATGACCCAGAGAAGCCCCCCATCTCTCCAACCGGAGGATGCGTTACAGGCGATGACAGCGCAGACTCGATCGCGGAACCAGAGCGCTGGAACAGCACCCGGATTAATGCCTACCGTTATTACGTGGCCAACATATCCTTTCTAATAATGGGCATGAATGATGGATGTCTTGGTGTAAGTCCCTGGATAAACCTGTATCGGAATTTCTTTAACTGACTGTGATATAGGCTCTTCTGCCATACGTGAGTTTATATAACCCCCTGACCACCACCACCACCACCAGCAACACTCTTACTAACAAGCCCCTAGATCGAGACCTACTACTCCGTCAACTACACCACCGTGTCGACCCTTTTCGCCGTGCCCTTTGCGGGCTACATCGTCGCCGCCCTCGTCAACAACTGGATACATTACACCGTGGGCCAGCGAGGGGCCGCCTTCATCGGCCCCATCGCTCGCCTGCTCGCCTACCTCCCCATGGCCCTGCACCCTTCGTTCCCGGTGTTGCCCTGCGTCATGATGTTTACTGGATTCGGCAACGGCGTGCAGGACAGCGCTTATAATGCCTGGATCGGAAACATGGACCACGCCAACGAGCTGCTCGGCCTCCTCCACGGGTCCTACGGCGTCGGGGCTACGATTAGCCCCCTGATTGCCTCTGCCATGATAACAGAAGCCAACCTGGAGTGGTACTACTTCTTCTACATCATGATCGGCCTGACGGTCGTCGAGTTCCTCATCGGCACGACTGCATTCTGGGGCGCGACCGGCGACGAGTACAAGCGGCGCATCCACTCACAGCAGGGCAAGGGCCGAGTGACGACGCTGATGGCCGTGAAGGAGCCCGTCACCTGGATTGTCGCCATCTTCCTACTGGGGTACGTGGCAGCAGAGGTCAGTCTGGGTGGTTGGATCGTCACCTTCATGTTGCGGGTCCGGCACGCCAAGCCCTTCCTCGCGGGCCTCACGGTGACTCTCTTCTGGCTCGGCCTGACGCTGGGCCGCGTCGTGCTGGGGTTCGTCACGGAGCGCATCGGCGAGAAGCTGGCCATCACGGTGTACCTTGCACTCTCCATAGTGCTCGAGCTGCTGTACTGGCTGGTGCCCGACTTTGTCGCTTCCGTCATCTTTGTGATGCTCCTGGGTTTCTTCCTGGGACCTCTGTTCCCGGCGGCAATCGTTGCAGCGACCAAGCTATTGCCGACTGACTATCACATCAGTGCCCTTGGGTTCGCATCTGCTGTCGGAGGAGGCGGCGCCGCCATCGGACCATTTGCGGTCGGAGCAATCGCTCAGCACACAGGCGTCCAGGTTCTGCAACCTATTGTCCTCGGAATACTGGTCTTCATCGTTGCGGTGTGGTCACTTCTTCCAGGGGGTTTCAGAAAGGGCGGGCTTGAGATGGCTCGGGAGCAAAAGCTCAAGCCCGGAGGAGACGTGAGAGAGATTTGGTCATGGGTCAGAATGAAGGCCACCAGGGCTGGAAGACCGCGAGCTTTGCCATGATGATACCATGATCGTGATCGGTTCAAGATACGCATGAATGAATGAGATAGACAAAATTATTATAGACGGACGGACGGACGGACGGATGGATCGACGGATAGACTTATAGATACACGGCAGCAATGGATTATGGGCAACAGCACCAAGTTAGTAATTCGGACATTTGAAACCCGAGCCTCTTTGTCGTTCATCCAGTGAAATATCGTGTATTGTAATGGAATGGATGCCCCTGCGACAGCGCAGGAGGGGTTGTCGATAGCGCGATCGCTATCTTATCAATCAACCCCCCATCACTAACTTTTGGTAGAGGGAGGGGAAAACATGACCTAAACCACCGCTAACTAGGTAGGTAGAACTCAACCACTACCAGCACCAGCACATCACGACACTGTCCTTTCCTGCATAGACAAGACGTCAATTCGAAACTCGCTTCAGAGCACTCACTCACCTTCTGATACCCCTTCACTTGACCAATCCTCCCGCCCTCGAGGTTCGGCTTGCCCATCATGACGCCGCCGACCTCGGCCCGCATCATCGCCCTCCCACCCTTCAAGCCCGACCTCCACGAACGCGCCTGGGCCTCGGTCCCGCACCCGACGCTGCCCCTCCTCGCGACCGCCCACTCCAAG
>JABFEX010000466.1:0-18528 GCA_013623515.1 Fusarium illudens | reverse complement strand
CGAGGGAGAGGCGGGGTACAGCCGATGTTTGGTAATGGGCGGGAGGGGAGGGGTTCCCTTCCTCGGAATCGGAGAAGAAGAAGCAGACGGTCGGCAAGGTGTCCGGGTATCGTTCCTCGAGTGGGAGACTCTGGGAGAGAGAGAGTGTTGAACGGTATCTGGGCGTTCGGTTGACTTGTCTCGAAACGGCAATTTCCTCCCTGGGCCGCCGCGATCCGAGGAACCCCGCGCGGTGCGCGGCGAGCACGGAGAACAAGTCCGTGTTTTAGTGTACGCAGCAAGTACCTTATCTTGAGCTGTCTGTCAGATGCGGGGGAGGGGAGATCTGAACGGGAGTTGAAGCATGTCGCCGCTCTGAAAGTCGTGATGCCGATGGGATGGGGAGATGATGACACCTGTCGACAATGGATGGCATGGAACGGATGGACGGAAAGATACGGATATAAGCCAGCAGGAAAAGGGCACAGCGTCGGAATGGAAAGCCCATGGATGGTGCTCGGAACCATCATGCCCGACATGATGGCAATCCCGCCGTTGAAATGACGGTGTGTGCCGACCGTATTCGTACCTGGGAACGGCCGGCAGAACATACATTGCTCAGTCGGGAACCGCAGCGGCTCTTGCTTCACCTCAGCTGTTAGTGAGCTAAAGGAGGTGTCCGTCCCCAGGCAAAGGAAAAGAAAGAAGAAGAAAAAAGTGGTCAACACCCCCCCTGGATGGTTTGGAAAGGGAAATGGAAGTCGAGAGGTTCCGCGGACGAATCATGGAACGAGGACGGTAATTTTGACTCGCGCAATTGGCTGGAGATGACTCCAAGTGATGGGGACGGGGTCCCTTGAACGGCCAAAGTGGATGTGGATGGGGTCGGAACTTGAGCTGGCCGGGTCGTACCAGGAGAATGGAGCTCTTCCTCTTCCTGGCGGCTCGAGGAGGTGAACGACGTGGCCACTGCGAGCGATTGCATCGCTGAGAAGAGCGTATCCTTTTGTACTCGGGGCCAATGCCTACGAGGACCCTCTGTAGAAGTAGCCTCTGTAGAAGATTTGTAGTAAAAAGTACCTATCCTCTCCCTGACCGGGTGCTGGTTGGAGAAAAAGTCGCTGTCATTCCCCCCCATCAATTCGCGTCGGCTTTTGTTGTAGAGGAGGGCGGAACGGGGGCCACTCAACGACCTGTGACCCGTCCGCGTAGCGTATTCGTAGCGCAGAGCAAGGTATCCGCTGGTACATTTGCCTTTCCCCTACCCTGGCTCGTCATTAGCAGGGGACCTGCCCATCCATGACTTTTGTGTTTCTTCTGCCACTTCTATCTGCTTCTTCCTCTTCTCTTCCTTCCATTCCTCTCTGCTCGCCTCTCTCTCTCCCATCTCGTCCCGACGACAAACCTCACCTGCTTCTCCTCGACTGACCGATCAATCCCCTTTCGCGACACCCGTCAAATCCAAACACCGCAAAAATGGCCGAGGTTCAGGAGTTCACCATGCAGGATGTTGCTGAGCACAACACCAAGAACGACATGTACCTCGTAGTCCACGACAAGGTCTACGACTGCACCAAGTTCCTCGACGAGCACCCGTACGTCTGACCGAGGAGTCCACCCTGCGCGACACGCCCTTTCATATACATGCTAACATTCGAATCCTGCAGTGGTGGCGAGGAGGTGATGCTCGACGTCGCCGGCCAGGACGGCACCGAGGCTTTCGAGGATGTCGGCCACAGCGATGAGGCCCGGGAAGCCCTTGACAAGCTCTTCGTCGGTGAGCTGAAGCGCATGGTGAGTTGATGTCGAAGAATCCTTGTCATGTAGCGCCCGCTGACACGTGCAATTCCGCAGCCTGGCGAGGTTGGCCCCAAGCGCACCATCGTCAACTCGAACCAGAGCACCGGCAAGGACTCGAACAGCCTTAGCCTTGGCCTGTACGCCCTGGTCGTTGCCGGCGGCTTCTTGGCCTACGTGGGCTACCAGTACCTCCAGAACCAGGCCGAGGCCCAGGCTGCCCAGGCCTCCGCATGAGCTGCCCACCGCCAGTAGGAATCAATCAATCAATCAACCGCATCACACAAAAGAAGCTTTCTTCGTTTTTTTGCCACGACCTGGATGCCGGCCTCGGCGATTACCAGCCGACGACGCATTGGGAGTTTGGCCTTTTTGAGGGCAAGGGAATTGGGCGATAGACGGCGGCGCGCGCAAACAATCTCATCTACTACTACCCCCGGCTTGGGTTGGACATGGGCGAGAACAGGGGCAAAAAAAAAATGTCCCCCCCTCGTCACCTTTTTTTTTGTTGGGGCGTGCGACCAAGGATATGGATCGCAGACCCAGTCTGAGTTGAGAGGCGCGAGACTGGACTCGTCTACGCGATAAGACCAGACAGACTACGGAGCACGGTGTTGCATGGGAGAATCTTTTCACAATGGAAGACAGAAGAAATCTTGGGCCGTAAATATCTATCACTGTTTTAATCGACGAAACGATTGGTCATGCATGCTATGAGTTTCATTGTTACACTGAGAGAGCGAAGAGCCGCCGTGTGGCTGTGTCAACGACAGACATTGACAGCAACAGGCAGCAACAACATGTGAATTCAGAGTCAAATCAACTTACTGTTCGCTTTGTCAGAGTTGGCATAAACATATTCCTTGACTTATCGTCAAGATTAAAACAAACGTGGCATTTTTCTCTCCTTCAACATCTGTCGGATCCTCTGTCCCCATCGCCACTAACAAAACACATCCACCCCTGCAGCGCCACGCCACAGTCGCAGAACATCAGCCTCGTCTGCTCACGGATCAACGTCAATCCCAAACTTGATTCAACCTCCATTTCTGCCTATTCTCTTTTGTCCTCCGCCAGTCCAGTCCTCTCCTTCACCGCGATCCTCCGAAGCGACAACTCTGCCAGAAATCGCTACCTTCGAGTCACACAGCTCCGTCCCCTTTTTATTTCTCACACCATGTCGTCGTACCTCGACAGGCAGGCCAACGCCTTCAAGGGGACCCTCTCGGCCGCCGCAGCAAAGATCTCCAACCCGTCCACCAACAAGGCCTCGTCCCTCGCGCCCCCGTCGGTGACTCCTCTGTCGCCATCTCCCTCGGCCGCCTCCGACCCAAACACCCCCAGCTCCAAGCGAAAACGAGATGCCGCCCCCGAGGTGCCCTACTCGCAGCCTCAGCTCACGGGCTACGGCGCAGAGGTCAAGACGCAGATGACGTTTGCCGTCGAGTACCTCAAGAAGAAGGGCGACGCCAAGTCCATCACCGAGATCATCGACCACCTCAGTCTCCGCGGCTACGACGAGGAGCACAAGCGCGAGCTGGCCGAGGGTCTGCGCGGACACCCGCGCGTCGACTGGAAGCCCGACGGCAGTCTCAGCGAGCAGACCTGGCAGACGGGCATCTACGCGCACCGGCCCATCATCCCCAACGTCAAGGACGCAACCTCGCTGCTGGGCCACCTCCAGGCAAAGACGGACGCATCGGGCGTGTCGGTCAAGGACCTCAAGGACGGCTGGCCCGACTGCGAGGACACCCTCTCAAAGCTGGAGCGGCAGCACCGGATCCTGGTGGTGCGCACGAAAAAGGACAACCTGCCCCGATACGTGTGGCCCAACGACGCGTCGCTGCACCACTCGGTCCAGGTCGAGTTCCAGGCCATGTGGCACCGCGTGCCCCTGCCCAGCATCGAGGACATGCACCGCAAGCTCGTCGCCGTCGGGCAGAAGCCCACGAGCGAGGACCCGCACAAGTTGGCCCAGGGCCAGGCGTCAAAGCCCAAGGCGCAGAAGCGCCGCGCGGGCAAGCGCATCGGCAAGGCGACCAACGTACATATGGCGCATCTCATGCAGGATTACAGCGGCATGAGGAGGTAGAGCTGAGACGGGGGGGGGGAGGCAGATGAGCCGGCTCATTCCATTCACGCGGCGTTGGAAGGACGGAACTATGGCGGTTTGTTTCCATGTTTGAGGGATAGGGGGATTTGAACTTGTGGCGTTTGGTGTAGAAGACGGGGGTTTTGATTTTGGTCAACAAAAAGACAAGGCAAGGCAAATGAAGCAAAGACGGAAAACAGTGAAGGGCACCTAGACAAAGAAAGAGAACCAAGGCAGAGCGCCAGTATAGGTTTTGATCAGCGATAACGGTTTAATCCAATAACACCAAGCTCTCGTATCGTGTATGTATGTGACAAGAGGTCTATCTTTCCTTCTCATGTACGCAGATTCTTCTTCATCGTCATTGCCCCCCCTCATCTATTCTCCCGCCGTATCTTGTCAAACAGCCCTTCAAACACATCCGCCTCCTGATACCCTCCCACTCTAAACCTCCCTTGCACCGTAACGCACGGCACAGCCTCGACACCTCCCACAGCCGCACTCCTAACCTCATCCTCAAGCATCCTCCCAGCCTCTTCGCTCCTCAGCACAGCCCTCACGGCGACATCGTCAAGGCCCGCCGTGCTCCTCGCCACGCGCACCAGCCACTCCTCGTCGGCAATGTCTGCACCGGCCTCAAAGTGGCCCCGGAAGAGGGCATCGGCGAGCGAGGCCTGCGCGGCGGCGCCGCGGGTCGAGAGGGCCAGGGACAGGAGCCGGTGGGCTGGCTGTGACGGCCCCGTGGCGCCCGTGACGGAGAAGGAGACGCCGTGGCGGGCGCCGGCCTTTTGCAGCCGGGATGTGAAGACGCGGAGCTTCTCGGGGGACATGATCTTTTCGTAGAGGGTGCGCTTTTCGCCTGTTTTTGGATAATAGGTTGTTAGCCTCGTTGCGTGTACAGAGTTGGCAAGGAAGGGTGCTGTGAGAACAAGCAACGTACCTCTTCGTAATGTGGGATATAGCAGAAATGGCTTCCAGCAGACGTCGAACTCGATTTCGGGGTGAAGTGCTTGATATCGCTCCATTGCCACTTCCAGACTCTTCTTCTGGAGGAAGCACCATGGGCAGAGGAGATCCCCGTGGATGACAATATCCACAAGCATAGCGTCGAAAGGATCGTTGGCTAGCAATTCCCTTCTCGAGGAAACTTTCCGGAATGTCCTTTGTCAAGGTACTCTCTCTCAACCCAGTGTCGAAACAGAAATCGAGGAGTTGTTGTTATGGTTGTGGTTGTTGTTCAGTCACTCTTTCAAGCCACTCGTAGATCCAAAACATGAACTTGGTGCCCTTCCCCTCCTCTTGACATATATAAAAACCTTTTCCCTCCCCTCCCTGGGGACTCGGCTCCTCCCCTCATATTTGATATCTCTTCCCCCCAGGGACCAGGGGGGGTGGTCTCCCCCCGACTCAACCAAGCACTACCACCACGACGGGCACACCCATCCTCACAGAAGACGTGGCACTCAGCCCTCGGTCCCCATCCCTGAAACGAGAACGGTCCTTCACTCATAATCACAAAATAAAAAAGAGCAAAAAGAAAGCTGCAAGATGCCCCATGTCATACGACGTCCCCGCCTCGAGGCGCCGTTGAACAATATTGAATATGTCTGCGATGATTAATCAGAAAATCCAAAACCACCACACCTTACCCCCCCCTGGCGGCTCGGGCTTTCTGGGGGTGACCAGGGGGGGTAACCCAGTAGCAGTGGTCATGAAAGAAGGGCTCTTTGCTAACTAGCCAGTGGCTTGATCTAGAAGGGGAATTCCAACGCCTCCGACGGCGCGGGTTTTTTTGTGGTCTGGGAATCTAGACCGGTCGTTGGGCTTGGAGGAGTCGCGTGCTTTGGCGGCTCGTGGTTTACCAAAGACGTCATTATGGTCTTCAAGCGGCAATTGAGGCTCCGCCCTGGGGGAGGACACAGATTGTCGGGTCCAGAGTGAAACATTTTAGGAGGAGGAAGATATTTGACACCCATTCATGGCTGATATCTCAGCATGAGAATTAACCAAATATCCAGTCAGAGGGGACTCGTCAAGTCTTGATATAATGATTGAGTAAATAATTAGAAGAGACTCTTCAAGAACTCTACTCTATCTTGGATATTCTTCTATTCCAAGTTTGCTTTTCTGTAATAAAAAGAAAGGTATGCTTGGGAGGATTCACTAAGAATAGGTAGCCTTAGTGATACTAAATAGTTAACCACCCCCGACATTTTTCATATGCGGCTCAGAGGCACAGAGATCAAAAGGTGAGATCGTGTTTCGTTCCATTCGATTCGCCCCTTTTTTCCCCCGATAATTCTCGGGTTCGGAGGCTGCAGAAACTGCCCATGGCGGGATATATAACACCTGATTCGTTGCACGAGAACCTCACACGACGACCATCCAGATCACCGCCCCCAAGACTACTACGTAGGTACAGTACAGTAAAGTAGGCTGGACAAAGTTAATCAAGTGCCTCGAAATTGCACGCTCGAGGCTAGCGACAGAGCTAGAATAGCCGAGGAATGATCTAGGAGCGTTGCTCCTTTGACGCCACACATCAGTAGCGTACCCAGCGTAGCGTCTTACAATACAACTTCACGAGCGCCAAAAGCAATAGCAAAAAGATTTTGTCAAAACATTCGCAGATACGTAATTCGCAAGTCTATGGTGGTGTGTGCTCCCAATCCCCGAGTCCAAGTCTACATAATAAATACACAAACAGGCCAGCGTCTTGTGCTTCCCGTGATGCCTGCTGTCTTTTTGTTGCTGGTTGATACCTCCAGGCCAACAGCAAATGTTCCGGTGTAACTCCCCTCCCTTTGCTTTGTGCGTCATGCAGACAATGCCCTGTCCATCATCGTAAGGTTGCCGGCCGCCAGTCTATGTGCTACTTGAACAAAGGAGAAAAAAAAAGCATCCATTTCTGATGGGTAGAGGGGGAATCAATAAAGAAGAGCGAGATTAGAAAACAAAGAATGCTGAACCGATGACAAAAGTGACATTCCAAACATGCTCCGTCTAGGAGTGAGCTCCCGCGTCGGGTGGTGAGGTAGAAGGGGGGTAGGGGGGTATTAGATGATCGCGAGAGCTTGTCAACTTTATACGGGTTCGTGCGAACCCTGGAGAGGTGTTGAGGATCCAGTCCGGGAGAAATGAACGCTGCTGCTATGATCTTGGTGCCCGCATCAGGCACAGCTTTCAATAATACAGGGGTATCGATCGATGAGCTTGCTCCCGTCACTCGGGGTGGCCGTTCGAGCACTGCTCAAGCTCTGAAGGTGGCAAAAGGGACAACTAAGCCATGTGTACCAGTCCAGGCTCGGCGCTCTGCGGCCGTCGCATATGCGCCGCCGCACCGTAGTACATCTGGTTCATGGCAGGGTTGGTCGGATATGCCTCTGAAGGATCGGGATACACGTAGCTGGCGTTGTTCTGCGACGGAGAGGGCACGTGGGATGGTGACTGCCAGCCAACATTGGCCATGTGAGGGCTGCCGCCGTTACTGCTGGGAGCGCCCTGGTTATGCTCCAGGTTGGGCTCCAGGGTCGGGGGAGGACCATAGCCGTTCGGGTGCGATGTAGGTCGCATCACGTTGTAGCCACCAGACGAGGTCGACACAGGGCTGCCCACGCGCATGTGCATGGGCAGGGAACCGCTCTGCTGCAGGTACTGGAAGTCGCCAGGGTGACGTGGAATGCTGTTGGTTGCAGAGAGGTCGACGCTGGGCGACATGGACATTGTGCGCTGCCCGGGAGAGGGGGTTGTGTGAGGAGAATCGTGGTTCGACATGAGGTCGCTTTCAGATCGAGGCTGTGACATGCCCTTGGTCCTGGACGCAGCAAGAGCAGCAGCCGTCGCGGCAGCAGCCTCCTCGATGGTTCCACTGTGGTGGTTCTGATGCCGGGTAAGGGTGGTTCGGCGGGTAAAGGTCTTTTGGCAATCGGCGTAGGGGCACTTGTAAGGGCGCTTTCCGGAGTGTGTCCGGCGATGTCGGGCGAGAGAGCTGCTGTCGCTGAAGGGCTGTCAAACATGTTAGCGATCGAGATGAGACATTCAAGTAGCAATGGTACCAACCTTTGCGCAAGTCTCGCAGTGGTGAGGCTTCTCTCCAGTGTGCACTCGCTGATGCACTGTCAGGGCAGACCTTTGGATAAACTGCTTGCCGCAGCCGGGCCAGTCGCAAACATGAGGACGGACACCGCTGTGAATACGCTCTGCTCTTGTTAGCTCTTGTCGCATGACTGTCAAATCATGTCTACTTACCGTGACGGGCGAGATCACTGCGTCGCGCGAAGCCCTTCCCACAAGTACTGCACGGGTAGGCCTTGATGGGTTGCTGAGGAGGAGGCGGAGGTTGTTGCTGCATCTGTTGCATGTGCATCTGGGGCATGCCGCCCATGTTGGGCATGTCAGGGTAGCCAGGGAGCTGCATCGCGGCTGGCATGGGATTTGGGATGTGCATCGGCGCTTGCATGGCGGAGGGCGAAGGGTAGGCTCGAGCGATGTGAGGGTTTGAGTATTGCGAGTGTTCAGAACCGTGGGGTGAGGCTGATCGGTCCATGCCGGGTTCGTGCTTGACGAGCGGCAGTTGGTGTTGGTGATCGAGAAAACCGGGAGCAAGTTGTTGGAGTTGACCTTTCTTATTGAGCATGTTGGTAATGTCCATTACCTCCGTGGGAGCTGGTGATCGCATGCCGCTCATCTTCAAAGTGGAGTGGAGTGCCAGCTGAAGACGTGGCGCGTTTGGGGGAGTGAATATGCGAGGGCGCTCACAAGTGACGGCTCACAGCAGGAAGGCGGTCAAGCTGACAGTGACTGTAGGAGAAGCATGGTCAGCAACTGTTTTCAGCTTTGGAAGGGGGGCAAGATCGTATCAGGCTCCCACACCAGCAGTCCGCTCCCGAGACGACCAGTAAACAGCAATGCGAGTGCCAGACAGCAGCGCAGAGACAACCAGTCGCCAAGGAGGAAGTGTTGGCATCGAGGGGTCCACCCGAGTGCTCGAGCCCGTGTAGGCAAATATGCGACTTACCTTTCCGCGTTTGTAGATAACAAACAAATGACGTGTATAGTCGCACCTAGGTAGTGGACGCGAAATCTTGTAGGCCGCTTCTCGGGGAGATATCGGAGGAGGAGATAACAAAGACGTCGACCGGCGACAGGAATGGGGAGTCGGTTTTCGACAGGCTACACACGTTTGTCGTGAAGCTGGAGTGGAAGATGAGAGGTCGGGGGAGAATTGCGACGAGGGCGTGGTGGGGGACGAATTCCACGACGGTTCGGGCAAATTTTCTTTTTTTTCTTCTTCTCCCTCGGGGGTAGTCACACTGTCGATCGGCCGAAGTAGAGGCGACGATGAGCTGAACGGCGCAAAAGAAAACGGAAGCGTCGTCGAAGTTGCTTCTTGTAGATACGGACAAGCGATGAGAGGTGGGATGTAGTCGTTTACAGGCGCGACGAAGGGATCAGGAGGTGGTCTGTTCATAGGCCGATGGTCTAGATGCAGGTACCGTAAAGGTCAGTCGGGGAGGGAGATGGCTTTAATAAGACAACACGGTCGAAGGCCAACAAAGAGGTGAGCAGAGGATGGGAAATGTCGATCGGACCGAGGACAGTTCGAGGGATGCAACGAAAAAGAAGGGACAGGAACAGCAAGTAAAAGAGGTTCAGGACTCGATTCGATGATCAAGGCCAGGTAGGGGCCAAGCCTTTATGTCAGGTTCCAGGACGGGTCCCTAGGCGGGACGTGACAAGGCAGCGCCGGGATGTGAAGTTGGAGAGTGGGAAGGGGAAGTGAGGGTGGAGATGGGGGGAGTCTGAGGAAGAAAATTATCGTACTCCCACTGACAGGGGAGAGGGGCCTGAGGTGCGAAGTGGAGGGCGTAGGGCGTGAATAGTGGAAATCTCCAAAACCTATCCATCCATGCCCAGCCCAACGCAGCGCAGTATAGCGGCGGCCGTGCAAACCGACGCCTCAGCCCAGCGAGAGAGCGGGTGCAAGGGCGAGCAGGGGTAGGGGAATAGGAATAAAGCACACAACAACGACGACGACACTCGGACCTCAGCCGACAGTTGAGAGAGCCAGAAATAGATTGAAAGGGAAATAGATGGATGCGCGCGCACGGAGAGGGCGGAAGACGGACTCGAACAAAGGAAATGGGGGGACGGGAATCACCAAAACAGAGCGTTTACGTACCGGTTTGTTTTTGCTTCCCAAGATGGCGATCTACTAATCTTTTGGGCTTGGCTCCCGTCTTTGTTTTTCTTTTTTTCCCGGCAGATGTCGAGTGCTTGGGCTGCTGCACCTTTTTCTTTTTCGTCTTTTTTTTTTGTTTGGATCTCGCAAGTTTGCTCTGTGCGTCAGATCTCACCAAGAGGGAGGTGGCATGGACCAAGCACGGGACGGGGGTTGGCAGGAACTCGAGACACGACGGGGAGAGGCCGTCGAGGGAGACGATGGCAGGAAGGATCGGAAGACGGGAGGGAGTGCGAAAAATGAAATGGTTTCAAATCACGAACAAACAGAGACTGGGACGAGGCCGTGCCTGGGGAGTGCGGGCACTATGATTATAAGGTGAACAACACCTCACCTCAGGTCAGTAGGTAGGTAAGAATCCGTCCATGGATGGGTGGACTCGGGCGACAAAAACACGGGCCAGAAAAGGTGGTGGCCACTCTCTTTCACTACCTATAGGTAGGTATGTATAGACCTACATTACATCGGATTGGTAGAGTGACGATGGCGGCCCCGAACAAATGGGAGCCAAAAAAGAAAATGATCCTGGGAATCCATCCATTGAAACGAACGAACGGGTGGCTCCCCGGGAGCAACGACGGCTCAGTGCCTCCTTCTCTGGCTGGTGACTCGAATGCTGAGGCTTGAGAGGTACCGCGCACAGTGCGCACAGTGCATTTCATGCAGGCCCTTCCCCGGCCGCGGCGCCGCCCCATCAAGCCATGCGCCGCCATGGCAAGGAAGGTCAATCAATCAATCATTGACTGACTGGCTTGGGAGTGTCCCTGAACGAACGAACAACACCTCGCCCTGAGCTTCCAGCCGGGTATCTCACTTCCTGTCCTCCTCACGGGCTTCGTCGATGGATCCTGCGGGGGTTCCTGGCGTTGCAAAACCCAAAAGGGTACCGTCGTACAACTTGCAGGGCCGAGTTGGACGATGCTGATTGGAACCAGACCGTGGCCCTGCTCATCTTTCTGTCAAAGTTCGGGGCCGTGGACGAGCGCAACTGAGCAGTCCAGAGACAGGCCAGTCCTGGTCAGCCTCGAGTGCCCTCAGATGGTCATCGTATTGATTCTGCCGCTGCCGGGTGCCAGTTGTGCCAGCGACGTCTCATGCCCTCCGTCTCTCAGTCACCGGTGGGCGCCTCACCACCTCCCCTTTCTGTCGCCTTCCGACGAGCAAAATGATCATCGTGGACGAGATGGGCTAGGCTGCCAAGGCTGGCTCCATGTTTGTTTCGACCAGTTCGAGTTTGATGGCTCATGGCCATGCGTTCTAATGCCATGAAATGCCATGTCCTATGCATGCAAGCCGTCCTTTGTTACTGGCCTCTTCTGGCCTCTGATACAGTCTTCCTCTCCCTCGGGATCGTGAACAGGCCTCTCTCTGACCCTTCGCCCACTCTCCCGAGTTGGACCCCAAAGCATCCCCTGCTCACAGGCATATCACGTAGAACAACGCATCACTCACCTCTGGCCACCCCTGGCTTCCGCAAGGGCCGACGTCATGAATCTTCCCTGTTCCCTGTAAGGCCGACATGGCGTGTGCGCCCTCAAAGCAGCGACCCCAGCCCAGCCCAGCCCATCGTGCCCAGGGCAATCATTATTCAGGTACGTATCCCAGGCCGGGGGTCCATCAACTTGGGCGCTGGTCAGAGCTGGGCAGAGCTGATGTTGGGCTGTCAGGCCAGGCAGGCCAGGCAGGCCAGGGCGACAAGGCGGTAGCCGTCGTGTGTGGCAGATCTGGCTTCCAGAACAGTCAATGTCCACGATCCCCTGCCCCATCGCGTTGGCGGTGTCGTGTTGTCCTAGTGTGGCTTGCCTCACCTGAGTGTCCACCACGTCCCTTGGCAGACTCTCTGGCGAGCGTTCCTGGACAAGATGCGCCGGGCGGTACTGGGTCATCGGGGTCGATGGCAATCTCCAAGCACGCACTTTGAATTTCGGTGACAGCGATCCAGGACCACCCGACGCTTGGTGAAGCCCTGCCTGAACCTGCGGAGGCTCGGTGGTGATGTAATCTCATCATACTCTGGTCACCTGGCGCTGTTAGCAGACTGACTCTGTTTCTTTGTTCCTAGCTAGCTAGGAAAACATTCCCAAGGCCTTGGGCAAGTGCATCCATGGCTCGCTCGGCTGTTGCCCACGCACGCAGGCTACCCCTGGATTAGCCTTTTGCGCATCACCCACGCACGCACGCACGAGTCGGCCTCCGGGATCTCGAGGCTCAGCAAGGCAGTGGTCCAATCATGGCGGCCTCACTGCCCATTGAGCGCTGCTCTGCTGAGATTGTGCGATAGCCCGTCGATTAATGCACGCAACACGCACAAGTCTGTCGCTTGTGGGATGTTTGCTGCTCGCTGCTCTTCGCATGGATCAGAGGGTCGTCCCAGAACATGGGATAACGCCCAATCGGATCTGAAGCGGGTGGTCTGGGCGGTCCCCGGCGCCCATTAAAATCGCCTTGCACTGTGTGCGATACCTGAGGTGGGCTGAGGTGGGACACTTACATCCGTACCTGATGGCTTCGCCTGGCCTCACTCAGCATCATCCATCTGCCTTCCAGAAACACTTTTTTTCTTTCACCGCCCAGCCTAGATAACTAGCCCCGGAGCTGAAGGCGTTTCTGTAGCCGCCGTTTCCCCAGCAGATAATCGATCACCCCCGCAAGCGTGTGTGTGATGCAGGCGTACATGACAGTCGACAATTAAAGAGAGATCCATTCCACTGCTAGCTCGATGCCAGATGCACGGCAAGGCAAAGGCCAAGACGATCCACCATGATGACGCTCAAAGAATCATCATGTTCCGTGAGAGTGATGAGAAAGGGGTGCGCCAGCCGAAACACGAAGGTTGGTGTCGCAGGCCTTGCAAGCCGGGTACATAACTCGAGCGGGCTAACGCGTTGAATGGAAGGGAAGGAATCAAAGGGCTCCATCCCCCAAGACGGGGGATGCATATGCAGCCAATGACTTCTCAGCTGCTGACGTGTGGTTGGCTGTGTGGCCGGAGCCACTTGCTCTTTGGGAAATTACGCTAGCTTGCCTCGGAAGGTTTCTCGAAACCTTCTGGAACAATGGTAATGCGAAGCGGATCTAGCGCATGCGTGACAATGCGAGAAGGAGCGTAGCGTTGCGCCTTTGCACCTTCTTCCTTCCATTGAGCTTCTTTTCCTCCTTCCTTCCTTCGGCTCCCCATCTCATTCCGATCCATCCATCCCACCTGCCGCCCCCAGGTTGAACGCCCCCCCTTGCCCATGCCATGGATGCCTCACATAATTCTTACATACTCAGAATAATTCTCTCTTGCAGCCTTTTCGCTACTGAGCCAAGCAATCCGCCTCCATCCGTCCATCCATTCTTCCATTCATCCCACCCGTATGCATGTCCCGTGTCTTATGCATGAGGAGGGCTCTTCCGCCCTTGCCCCATGCACCCGGGGCCCCATCTCTCTCTGCCCCGTGCTGCAGGAGCATGGATCAAGTCTATTGTTCTGACGGCCTTCGAGAAGCCCATGCTTGCTTGCTTGCTTGCCGTGTATTCAGACGGTGGGCTGGCCAGCAGTGGCGTCCCTCCGTCTTGAAACTACACAGTCGCGGGAATGGAGGATGACACGATGCAGGTAATCAACTCCTCGGACGCCCGCCACGAGCCCTAACGACTTGCTAGCGTCAAGCAGCCAGACACCACCAACACATCTGGTCATGCCAGCCTCACTCACTGCTACCCACGACTCTACTTGGATAGATGGAGTCAGGATCAACCCCAGGCTCCTCGGTGACTATTGGGAGCAGTTGAACAAATCAGTCACAGCTGTTCAACACCAAGCAAGACGGCAGGCAAATGCGCTTCTGGGGGATCCATGCATGACAAAACCTGCGGCTCCGGCACGGCTCCCATTTCGACGAGCGCTGTCCATGCTCGCTGCCCCCAAGACTCGAGTTCCCTGTACTCCACGAGACAGCCTGCAGTTCCGCGCAGGAGCTGGCCTTACCAGCTGGGGAAATCCTGGCCGTGCCGGCGCGGGTGGCTAGTGTCAACGACTGCCCCGGAGAGTGGACATGATATACTCGGACCAGGGTTCTCACAACGAGATCTTACGACTGCGAGACGCGGAAGACGAAAGGGGGAGCGCAGGCAAACCACTCCAACAGCCCACCGCTTTTCACCACGGTTGGTCGACATCCCATCATGACCCTCCAATTCCCATCCACCAACCCCTCCGCAGTTTCATGAGGTCATCTTGGGCCTGCCATCCGGGGCACCAGCCATTGGCTTCATCTACTCGAGGGCACGCAAACTGTTGGATGTTTGTTGGCCCTCGCCTGCATCTCCGCATTTCTCAATAGCAGCAAGCAAAGGACCCTATTGTCGTGCGTTTCGAGAACCTCGAGGTGGTGGGCGCGTGGCTTGAGGCTGTCCAATCTTGATACTCCCTTGCCAGTCCGGTTGCTTCACATGCTCAAACTGTGCAGGACGACAAAGAATGTGCATCAAAGACAACCAGAAACCTTCTAGAAATTCCACGCACGTCCCGCCTGTTGAGGCTCCGAATAGCCAGCGCACACACACCTGCGTACATGACAATAGCAGGCCCTGTCAACTCCGGCCCCGTCAATAATCGACGGGAGGGGACACTGAGCAATGACTCCATTCCAGCCCGTTCATCCCGCCATCCGCACGCCATGTTCGGTGAAGGCGATGCGCCGATCCCAAAAGAGCGCCGGGGGGCTTGGTGAATCAAATCAAAACGGATTCATGGACAATGCGCATCCCGCCCCCTCGTCTATTCCTATCCCGATGAGGCAACCGTCTCGAAGACTCGAAGCACGGATGAAACAATTAACATTAAAGCCTTCGCATTAGCGTCAGTGCGCTTCTCTCTGCGCTTGCAGGAGAGCATACATTTACCTTATACCGTACGGTAACAAGCACAGCCAGACGCATCTCAGCGCCGAGCGCAAACAAGTACCTTGTACGGCGTGATCATCTTGTCGGAGAGGCAGAGGCACGCTATGTCCGAAATGGCTGCAACAAGCGAAATCGGATCCCCGACACGGATCCATTCTTTGACGCGCTGCTGCAACTCGTCATCATCCATTCCATGATGAAACGCCTTTGTTCCCCAAGTTCTCGGTGACCAAGGTGAGCTTCTTGCAACAAGGAGCTTGGGACGCCCTCGGAGCAAGCAGGGAGGGCTCAGCTGGTGGTCCATGAACGCTCACAGCGATTTGCCATGCCGAGCGGCGCAGTTGGCCATGGCTCCCGCCTATTGCGAGACCCGGCGTCCTCTGTCGATCCTATCAAAGCTTTTCCTATTCTCAAGCTGTCCAATGACTCGATGCATCCATCGCTTGAATCTGCAGTCGTCTGCCCCAAGCTCGTCTCCAGACTTGGTTCCTGGTGCGGGCGCTTGCACGAACTACGTCCATGATCGACATTCCACCGCAAGATCAAAGAAAGGGATGAACCCTTAAGCCAACACGTTGTGCGTGGTCCGACAGCGCGGGAGCCAGTCTTCTTTGACCGAGTCTTTTCTTAGGGGTCAATTCGGAGGCTGTTCTGATGCCCAACCCCTGCTGTATGCCCGACCCGGCTCAGCTCGGCGTTGATCACTGCGGAGAATCGCCATCGCCCTCCCATCTTCCTATGACCGCTCTGTTCTCGACTTCTCAACCTCACCACCACGCGCAACTCACTCCATCTCGCGACACCTCGACCAACCGGGTCCGTGACCGCTGTCCTGCATTGTCGCAGGGCCAACCCTGGCAGCCCACTCAGTCCTCCCTCAGGGACGTGCTCCGAGTCGTTGACGGGCATTTCCGCGCAGCCCGTGAAACAAGTGATGGAAGGCTTCCAGAAGCAGTGGAGAGAGGAGTGACGTGGGTCCGCCATCCATACGTACTTTCAGGGCTGACATGCACTCTGTTCCTTCTCCACCACACCAACATCAGCGCAGCACTGTGCTCGCTAGGAGATGGGGCCGGTGCAGGGGTGTCTTTGGCCCGTGGCTGCCACGAGGGGTCTGCTCGATGTCGGCATGTACCTTTGCTTCTGCTGCGATAAACTTTGGGCCTCTTTTATCATGTTCCCCAGATGCGACGCTAGAAGATGGAAAGGCGCTACCCTCTTGGACTCAGTCGCTTCTCAGATCTGTTCAGGAACGTGCTTTCAATACTCAAGACCACCACTCTCTTCCCAGCCCCTACCTTCACAGATGACGGGCATTGCGTGAACGGCTGACCCCTCGCCTCGCCTCACGACGCTACCCTCAGGTGAGGTGGGGGGATGCTCCGAGAGTGGACGACAATTCAAGGCAGCCAATTTCATCAGAGCTACGAGGTAACAAATGGTCGGTCATGTGGGCGTGTGGCCTCCGCCTTTTCTCTTGCTCCGGCTCTTGTGTTGTCTGCTGCTGGGTTAATTTCCTTCAGCCTCTCCAATTGCTCCATGAGTGGACGGCTCTGGGGAGGGGCCTGCCTCCTGCCTGGCCTGGGCTGAGATTGCCGTCGGTGCGGTTTGAGGACCGACGCATGCCTGCGCGTTCCCGCATCTGTAGTGCACAAGCAGCCTGTCTCAGCCTGTGACCGTTGTGTTGCGCCCGAGCTGAGAAAGGCCGGACCGGGAGCCTAGCTGTCTTGTTCAGGGGTCAAGAGGATCCCGCTCAACGACGACAACGGTCAGCGCGCGGCCTGGTCCTGGGCAACGGGGAAGTGGCTTGCTGGCAAACAGACGATGCTGCGCGGACACCTCACGGACAGGATCGTGCTACTAGATATCGCACCCCTACACCGTCCCTTCACGTCTACATCGCATCAGATTTCGGAGATGGAGAGAGAGGCCTTGCTTCTCGACGGCATCCGAGCGATGCGGATAGGTGCCGATCAAAAAAGCATCGGCCAGCTGATCAGGGACGTGCCATGTGAGTGTGTATCTTTTATTCTGATGCTGATATACGGAGTACCTACCTGCCCATGGTCTTGGATGGATGAGCAAAGCGTCTAGAAACATATACGCCTCGACCCGCTGAAACCCCGGTAATCTTCAACGGGCAGATCTGTCATTCTCGACTTGCCTTTGCTTTTGGCGTCTTATGGCATTCTGCCCTATGATAGGCAAAGCCGACGACGTCAACGGTCCGGGCTGGGTTGATACGACAAGTTTCGCAGATCTGATGCATCAAGTAATTAAACGCAGTCCGAGGAGCCCACAGACGTACTCACCCTCACCAGTGCACACTCTGCATGGCGCCAGGAGATGAATTGCAGCTGTCAGAATCTGGCTGTTTCAATTCTTGTTCAGATCTACGAGATGCTCACAACTTTTTTACTTTTTTGTTTTCTTTTTTTCTTTATTTCTTCCTTTTTTTCTCTCCCATCTCTGTGCTTGGCGATTTGGTGCTGCAAGATGGCGCGCCAGCAACGGCTACGGAGTACAGAAAATTGCTTTGCCGGCGGCGAGATCTGGGTGCCCAGGAAAAGAAAATCTCGTTTGCATCTTGTTGCATGCATCGTGGAGATTACGGATGCACACTGACTGCACTCCATACATACAGACCGACGTCTGGCTGGCTGGCTGGCTGGCTGGCTGTACAACATGAAAGACCGCCCGCCCAGTGCCGCATCGAATCGGACCATGCACGGACTGGAGGCGGTCTGGAAGTTCTCGGGATGGATGACAAGCGCGGTCCGCCTGTGTGTCGCGTCTGATGGCTCTGACTGGACTGATCTGATATTACGGGCCTCCTGTGCTACACGTCTGGGTATGGAGCTGCGCGTAAGCCCGGACGGAGCTGGGGGAAGTCTTTTTGGGCGCTTCGCTCGTCAAGCGGGAACAAGGGAGAGAGATGGGGCCGTTTCTTCTTGCTTGAGACGGTCAAGAGCATGAGAGATTGAGTGGCAACAGCATCGTCTGAGCCAAGCCCTCCTGCCGGTGTCATTAAGCGCAAGTTTGAGTTGGGTGCTGGATCCATCTCGGGGACGCCATCATGAGACAAGGATGGCTTGACAGTACCCACGTCGCCTACCCTATGCCCTCATGGTCGACATTGGGGTTGAACAAGTATCGTTTTGTTAACTACCTACCTAGGTATGGTATTGTATATGCGAAGGCGATAGGCTGGAGTCGTTTGAGCCTTGCCGTTCAGAATTCACTTGGTATCAACGGACAACACGCACTATGACGACTCCAACATGCAAAACTGTTCCAACAACTTCCGCTCAAACTAGATGGAACTCGAAGGCCATGGAAATAACATCTCCCCTCATGCAATGGCTGAACTAATACCATCACCAACATCTCGCTCTCACCACCTGGGTTGATCACGTTCGACCCCAGGCGTGTCAAGTTCATGCTTGTCTCCAAACGGATCATCATCGTCCTCGTCGTCATCGAGATTGGTAGCAACAGGAGTCGCGACCGGCCGAGGGGGTTGAGGGGG
>JABFEX010000465.1:0-64500 GCA_013623515.1 Fusarium illudens | reverse complement strand
CCGTTGCACGGGCCGAATCAGCAGTGGCTTTTGTGTAGCATCGAGGATGGAGATGGGGTTTTTGGTTAGAATTGTTACCTGCTGTATGGTAACAGGATCAGCATAGGGAGGTGTGTTGCGCGAGAACGCAGCGTGTTTCTGAGCGAAGCGCATGTTCTCGCCAGATTTGATCACCACCATTCGTGTAGGAGGTCACACGCAGTGACACGCATCCAGGGGTGGCCTCGAATATAGGCAGAATATCATCCATCATGCGTGCATGTGTGTGGTGGACCATGGGAATAGCATCCTTGGCCACCTACCTTACCTATTCGCTTCCCTCCGGTAGCCAAAGTCCCAACCCTCCCCTTTTCTCCCATCACCCCACGGTTGAACTTCCTACCTTCCCCGCAAGATCGGCATCAGCAGACGCATCCTTGCATGTACGGTCAGTCCCGAGGCATCGGTCCAGGACCAAATTCCGCCCCTGCCATGAACTTTCCGAGCCCGGGGGGGGTAGCCAAAATTCTACCGTTAACAACGGCCCGAGCATCCCCGGATCGTCACAAGCCTCAATGAGTCCACTTTGTGCGGCGGCATCTCTTTTTTTTTGTATTCACGTGCCCGTCACCAAATCTCGCCTGATGCAGAACGGCCTCCCCTGTGGCTGCCTCAGTAGGGCCGATTCTGGTCCGTCAACCCCCCCGGTCGTGCATAGATCTTCATTGCAGGATAAAGAACCCCCGTGCTCTTCTCTCTTTCTCGGCTCAGGGGTCAGGGATGAGTGGAAGTAACCTTAGCATCAAGCTTGCTTCAACTGCGTGCTTCCCCCCCTGCGGCCCTCCCCCGGCAATAATTCTGACCATATGTTCGGTTTACCATTCTCCCGATATCCGACTCGCCACGACAATCCATGCCCGACGGGGACAGTGCAACGTTACGCTCTTCTTGCCTCTTGTCAGCAATGGACTCGGTCTCGGTTTCTGATGGCCGAGTCGTTTGTTACACATGACGCCAGGCAGCTGTGCTCGGCCTGTCGCGGTTGTTCGAGGCATTCCCCAAAACAGTTGGTAGTTGGTGACACTGGCGTGTTGCCCATCACCAGCATCCACTTCCTCTTCACCGCCAGGATCTCCTCTCCGCAGCCCTGCGTAAAGCAGAGCAAGCAGTGAGAAAAGGTGTCGTCCAAAGACAACGAGGTGTTCATCAGCTGCAGGCCGGAGAACAGGCGTTGAATGCGAGACTTGCGGCCAACGCCAGACGAGCAGGGTGAGCAAAGGTATCCTAGGAACTTATCAGCAAGGCAGCCTGTGAGACAGGTGTCGCCATCACATCGAAACCGCCAGGTCATCGTCACTGCAAGCAAAGGTCAGTAGTCAAAGCAAGAGCAATTCGTGTCATTGTCGGCCACTAGGCCGTCATCCCGAGGGAAGCTGATGCATGCAGAGCATGAAAAGAGTGCGAGCCTTTTGCGCCAAAGTTGAACCAGCCTCCGGGTCATGACGGCGTTAATCTACAGGTTGCGAAATCAAAACAAAAGGAAGACCATGTGTCTTCGCTGCCACCAGGGCGTCGTCGTCGAGGCCTTCCGTCCAAACAACCGTTTTCGTATCCGCAACTCCGACATCAAAATCATGCATGTACAACCGATGGGTATAATGAGGTGTTGGCAGCAGAGGGTGTATCAAGAAGAACAAGGTCCGATATGTTGCTCGTGGACATGTCGGAGAAAGTCTCGCTGCATTTGGAAGGACGAGTAATCGCCTTGTAGGACCACCTCGAGAATGTTGCCATCATCCGGGTGCCGAGCTAGATCTGACATCCTGTCACGCAAGGTGTTAAATGCGTCATGGAAGCGTGATAGGATGGCAGGGGTGTTTGATGATCCGCCCGAAATGTCGTTGCCCGGGTTGTTGGGATCAATGATGGACAGGCGATCCTTGTTCTTGTAGCTGAAAGTCGACACATCGTTCTGAGAGCTGGTTAGCAAAATCGAGGGCATAGATCCAACGAAACGCACCTTTCGGATGTACCCAACCGGCCTCGTCAGAGAAATGGCGTTGGTCTCGTAGCGGAAATCACGACCGTACAGTTCAAAGAACTCGAGGAGCATCTCGCCAAGATTGTGCTCGGGGATGAGATTGTGGCTTTGGACCTGTGGCATGAGCTGCAACATACTGACGACCAAGCAAATGACCGAGAACCCGCCAATGCCTCCATTGACAGGCTCGTTGAGACCACGCATGAGAAGGAAGTGCTTGATGACAGTCACGAGAATGGGCATGGACGGATACAGCTCCTTCCATCGCAAAAAGGTATCAATGGCGCTGACACCACCCAGGTTCTCAAACGAAATGTCCACCTTCAAGCCAGTTTGCCTGTCGACAAACTTGACCAAGGGAACCCTGGCATGCGCAATGACCTCGATCGAGTCACCATCTGCAACTCGCTGGCTGGTGAGGAACTTTGAGAACTTGTACAGCCAGCTTTTGGCCGAGAGATAGGTCGGCGGACCACCTCTCATGTAGCTCGCCGAACAGATAACCAGGTCCATGTCTGCAGTGGGGAGGTATAGGCCGGACATGTAGGATCCAAAGGGATGGACCGTCGCGCTCGCAAAGTTTCTACCGTCTCGTCGCATCGCCTTTCGCAGGTTGTCGACCAGGTTGTCGCGGATGCGCTGCTCGAAATCGCGGGGTTTCACGTAGAGATAGAAGTCAATAATCTCCTTGTGCAACCTAGAGCGTGTCAGCCTGAGTCAAGTGGTGAACCTTGTCGATGCTTTGCCGAGGGCCAATCGCAGCAGGGAGCAGGCGACATGTTGGGGTGGTGCAAACCTACCGAAACGCCATGTCTGTGGTAGCAGAATGGTCAACTGTCGCCCAAGGACAGGGGTCCTCTGTCGACTTGGGCTGCCAGGTAGATAACAGCATGCCCTTGGAGGGTTTGGTGCTGACCTTCTTGAGCTGGCCGTAGTCCGGAGGCTTGATCTCGTCGTTTGCGGTTCGCTTGCGAGAGCCAAGAGGGCCACCAGAATCCCGGGGAGGAAGAGGCTGGTGCCTGGGCCCAGCTGGCAGCAGCTCCTTTGCCGCGTTGTTGAGAGGTCCGGTGGTGGTTTTCGGCCCAGGGGGGGCGTTCGGAGGCGGCGGCGGTGGCTCACGCGGGGGAGGGGGGATTTCTTGCAGTTCGTCCTCGCTGCTCTCCTCGTCCTCGGTAAGATCAAACGAGATAAAGTCCTCTGCTTCGGTCGAGGCGGCAAGTTTGGCGGCACCATCTTCGACTCGGGCCTTTCGGATCAGCTTTACCATGTCCCTCTTCTTACGCGTACTCTCGTCGGGGCATGGAAGTGCTGTGTATGGATCGGGGTTGGACCACTTGGGCGCCGCGTCACCAGATGCAGAGTCTTCGGCGGTTTTGGCGCGCTTCTTGGAGGGGCCCTCGGTTTCCTCGGAGGACGAAATTTCCATTTCAAGCTCGTCATCATCCGAAAGGTCGTCGACGGATCGGAACTTGGCAGCACCCTCTTCGCCCAGGCGCTCCTCGGGAAGGTTGGCCGTCGCGCCATTTACCAGCGCTCTCTCAGAAGGATGAGGTGGTGGTTGCCATCGTCGACCACCTCGTCCACGACCTCGACCATCTCGACGCGCGCCTCTGTGTTCGTAGGAACCGCGATAGTTGTGTGGGAATTCCGGGATTCCGGCGGGCTTGTCGACGCGGAAAGTGAAGTCGCCCTGAGGCATTCGGGGCCTATATGAGTCACCGCCTCCACGGAAATCATCGCGCGGAGGGCGGGGAGGTAGGTCGTGTCTGCGATCACCGGGTCGCCAATTGTCGGATTCAATGCGACCGCGATCACGTGGAGGGGAAGCAGGGCGATAAGATCGGCTGTTCCTATTGCCGGACCCATTTGGAGGTCCTGCCTTGCGCTTGTTCGGTTTGTTGCGCACCATCTTCACGGTGTTTCGGGGGGCGTTGTTGATGAATGAAGCAAAATTGTCCTTCGTCGCGAAGAAGAAAAAACGAGGCTCGCGATCGATCGGAGAAAAGCGCGCTAGACGGAAGTGGTGGGGGCGACTGAGCGGGGTTAGTCAGCAAGGTCACAAGTCTGCGAAAAGGTGGCCTACCCTAGAATTGGAGTTCGAAGTGTTTGGGGTGTTTGTCTTTGTTTGACGGGGCAAAGCCGTCGTATAAATAGGGCGGCTATAAAGAATTTTAAAGCAGTCGTGTCGAACTTTAACAAATAGTGTTTCAATAGTGGAGTTGGTTCTTGGGTGTAAAGTCTGGTGAAAGCACCTTGAGGGTTAACACCTTTGGTACCGATCCACGAAGTGGGATTTGTGAATGACGGGCAGGATATCAGTCACCCTGCATCGGGGCCGAGGTAAAATGCCGAATGTTCCATTTAGATAGGACTATTTAAAGTAATAAATGTTGTTTTAAAAACGCGACTGTTCCTGATGCAAATACAACGTTATCCTCACGCCTTGGGATCATGCGCCGAAACCTCAACCTCAACCGCCATGCGAGGCGCGCCCAGCTCCTTGACGCCAATCTGGGTCCAGATGGGCTTGTGGTTCGGCATCCACTTCTTGAAGTTCTGGCTCATCCTGGCCGTGACCTCGGGCGTGATGGCGAGATGGTACGAGTTGACTCTAAAGACCTGGTCCCAGCCTTTTCCTCCCGCAGCCTTGAGTGCAGTGTCGACGTTTACAAAGGCTTGGTCGATTTGGTCTTCGACGGCGTCGGGGAAGCTGGGGGCTCCGTTTTCGATCGTCGTCCAGCCGCCTGTGATGGATGTGTTAGTGTGTGGATGAGATGATGTACTGTTTGAGGCTTACCCTGGCCGCTGGCTTCGATTCTATCACCAACTCGAACAGTTTGGCTGTAGCCCAGGTTGTCGCGGGCCCACTCGCCAGCGCCCTTGTAAGCCGAGTACTCGAGGTGAGACATGATGTGAGAATTGAGAGTGTGGTGTGTTTGTAGAGGTATGATTGTGTGGTTTGATGGATTGAGCTATTTGAACCTTGACTTGGGTTTATATACGCAGTACGCATCCTCTCCCGCCCTTCTCAATTCGGATCCTTCATCCGCTGAAGCCTCTGATTCGAACAGTCCGATCTGAACGGCGCAACTTGAGCCTTGTCTGAGTAATGGTGAGCTTCTCAACTGGGGCTGAGGGCATGAGGGAAAGGCTTACTCAGCCAAGACGGAGCAATAAGAGGGTGAATCTGACAAATTGACCAGATTGAAGGATTCATGGCCTTGCCTCTAAGGCAAACAAACCTTCCGATTGCTAGGATGGAAGCATCCGAAGCGTAATCCACTCGTAGTGGAGTGCTTGCGGCCATACGGCAATGGGCGATAATCTGAGGCATTCAAGTAGAAGCGACATCCACCGCAATAAGCATCCGAAGGGATTTCCAACAAGCCAGCTGTCTTTCTATTAATTACGTACCATTCAATGCCATCTCTTATCCTCTACTGAGTCTTCTTCTTGGCCGCCTCCACGTACGCATTCACCTTTTCAATCTCTGCCCTCGCACCATCCCACTTCTTGCGCTTTCCATCAAACACACGCCAGAGGAACGGGGTATAAATGCCGTCCATCAGCATCTTATAAAACGCCCGATCATTGAACCAGAACCTCCATCCCGCCAATCCCCATCCGAGGTGCTCGTTGACCTGAGTCCCCGCCGCCTCGTTGGCCCACGCGATCCACTCGGCCTGGCGCACCCATCCGGGAACTGCGCTTCCTTCTTTGGCGATGCTGCAGACGAAGTCGTGCTGTCTGTCTACAGAACGGTTCATCTCCTTGATGGATGGAAGGGGAGAGTTGCCCTTCCAGACTTGAGCTACGGCCATGGAGCAGAGATCGTACAGGGGGAACGCGCCGGTCGCAAAAGCCACGGTGCCCATGAAGGCGAGGGACTGGGGATAGTCGAGCGAGAAGACGTTCTTGTAGAGACGAGCCAGAGGCTTCCCGCGCGATCCAATGGATGCCTCCCACTTGGGCGTGGTGTTGCGGGTAGGATCAACGCTGCGGTCGAGGAGACTGAACTCGGTCTTGTACCCGGTGCACCAAATGATGGCATCAGCATCAAGACGCGTGCCATCATCGAGCTCGACCTCCCTCGGCCCCACGACGCGCTTCAAGCCCCCGACGGAGACGATGTCGCCAGACTCGAGCAGATCCACCAGATTGTCAGAGATGATGGGCACGGCGTGCTTGATCGGAGGCGCGGGGTTCAGCCTCCACTCCGGACGGATCTTGAAGGCCTTGTCCTGCATCTTCTTACACATGGTGTTGAACATGAACTCGAAGAATCGCGGAAAATTGACCTCGAGGAAGCCGGCCAATGCGGCCTTGCGGGCTGTCAGGGTGTGGTCGAAGGGGGCTCCATTGACCACTCGAGGCATCTGCGTGTTTGGTCAAGATTAAAGCTGCAGATACCAAAGGCTGGAGTACGCACCACCAAGGCTCCGTGCTTGTGAGACACCCAGACCTTGTCGGCGTGGCCACAGAGAGCTGCTGCGGTATCGGCGCCCGTGTTGCCCATGCCAACGACGACAACGTTTTTTCCTTTGAAGAGCTCAGGCCTGAGTGCGGATGAGTAAGTAAAGCTCGTGATATTTTAATGACAAGCAGAACGTACCTCTTGAACGCACGAGAGTGCAGCACCTCGCCTTCGAACTGCTCCAGACCCTCCAGCTTGGGAATATGGGGACGCGAATTGATACCCGAGGCCATGACGACCTTGTCAAAGTACTCCGGCCCTGATCCTTCGACGTCGACCACCCAGCGGTCGTGCTCATCGTCGCGATGCACGCCGTTGACTATTGTGCTCAGGCGCAGTCTGGAGGTCAGGTTGAAGTGCTCTACATAGTCCTCAAGGTACTTTTGCACATGCCCGGATGTGCAGTGACTGGGTGTATCGTCGGGAAAAGGGAAGTCTGTGAAGCAGCCCTGTTTATAGTGAGTATGCCGACGTATGACGGTCTGGAGTCAGAGGTGGGTTACCCTCTCTTTGGAGATGTTGATGATGGTCGCTGCTGAGGGTTAGATCCGTAGGCTGTAGGAGGCATTGGTCTTACTGGGGAGAACAGAAGTCTTGTCCTCATCGGTGTAATGCCACAATCCTCCGACATAGCTGTTGCGATCAAAGCCCGTCACGTCGAAGCCCTCTTCAGTCAGATTCTTGACAGCCACGAGGCCCAGGACGCCTGATTGCCGTCAGTACAGCTCTCGACTAGTGTAGGAGACACTCACCTAGGCCGATGACGGCTACGCGTGGCGATTGTTCATTCATCTCTGCAAGTCTTTCACTTTTCCACCTTTGTAACTACAAAGTGGCCTTGAACAGAGAGACAGTTCGCGTGTCATTTTATGTCGACCAGCCCAAAACGCCCAGCTGAAAGCCTGAGACCCCATCAGGGTCTGTAGGGCGGAATTCACGCGGGTCCGCTCACGACAGCATCTCAGGGTCTCTGGGCAGAGGGCGGAAATGGGTCCCGCGCCTGTTAGACGAGCCGGCCTATGAAAGCGGGCGACAGCTGAAATTTGATGAGATGGATTAGATAAAAGGCGGTGATCTCACTGGAGCATCTGCCGAGCTGAGAAGCATCCATCACGCCACGCGTCTTGCCCTGGCCCCACGGACGGGTCGTTCACTGAGGAGTTTGCCCGACTCCGGGGGTCATTTCTGGTCCGCGACTCCGATTCTGGGGAATGTCGGTCGGTGGTGACATGTTTCGCCGATGGTGAGTGTGTGATTGATGCGATTGGGGAATGTGAATGTTGTGATCTGGGCGTATAGAGGAGAAGTGTTGTTGCTTACTCGTGCCTGAGATGAGCATCAGCACGGCGTCTTCAATTCGGGTCATCACTTGCGCGTCTCGGCCTAGCGTTTGTAGTCTGCCGGACCGATCTTGAGGTTTGGCCGGCCCCGGGCTGTCGGACAATTAAGGCGACGAGCCGGACCTCCGATGCCGCACACTCGACTCAGATTGAGCCTGACTCTGGATCTAGTCTTGCCGGTCTATTCGTTCGGCCTGATTGAGTAAGATTCGAGAATTATTCCTGTCAAACTCACCGAGGATGCGACCGTCATCGTCGGATATGTACCGCCGCATTCACTGGTATATCCACCCTGCCATGGTCGGAGATCGGAGTAAGATCAAGGTCATTGTCATCGAGACCAAGTCACATCTTGATTCACCCTCTCACAGCGATGTGATGAATCAATGAGCCTGTCAGATTATCGGCACCTGTTCAGGTGCATATGTCATTTCATTTGACAGCAGAAATGAAGCCATTTGCAGATGGATATGAATCAGTAGAGAATGCCTCTGCGACGTCAGAGTAAGGCGGCGAAAGTCATCTCAATTAATTTCTTCATTATCCCGGGTTGTTTCTCGTCGTGCGCCAATAGCAAAGTCGCTCCCATTCTTTTTTCCTCCATCATTAAAATATTATCTCCTCCCTATCCCCATGTCTCCCTGCTCTATTTTATTTATGATCCTTTTACCCAACGCTTTTTCGCTTCACAAGTAACCCAGCCACCAGCCACCAGCCATGCTCATTCAATGCTAACAAACATAACCAACGCCGTATCTAATGCAATCTACATCTTCGTCCAGAAGGTAGTAAAGTTTCCAATCAACAAGCCACGAGCCACAGTGAAAGAGATGCTCGCAACAAAGACAATAGCAAGATAAAAGCATGCCAAAGGCTGAGCGCCTAGCTTCTCGAGCATGATCCCACTCAGAGGGTTGGCTAGCAGCAGCGCAATGCCGACCGAAAAGTTGGTAGATCCTGATGGCTTGTTAGCGCTGTTATCATCCATTAAAGGAGTATGCTAGGCACGTACCATAGTATCTCGCATAATCTTTGGGCTCGCATGTTTTGCCCGTGCAGACTGATTACTGTTAGCTGGTTTCAAGCGGGCATGTGAGCAGACTTACCAGGCGAAAGAGCGTAGAAAGATCCCGAGCAGAATCCCCAAAGAGCAGAGAAGGTATAAAGTAGAGGGGCAGATGTCGTGCTGAAGGGAATAAAAATGGTAGCCATGAAGATGATGGTGAGGATTATCGCCGCGATCATCGAGTTGAGAGCTCCGAATCTGTCTCCGATAAAGCCCATGCTAAAACGTCCAAGACAAGAGCAAGCACCCAGGATGGAGAGAAGAGTATATCCATCTTCTGCTGTGAAGCCAGCGCCGGTCGAGATGGTTGGCAAGAGACCACCGATGCCAAAGACAACAAACTCGATTAAGAAAACGCCGCAAGACACAAACACAAAGGTCGGGTTTCTCCAAGCTGACAGATCGAGGGAGAAACCTTCAGCCTTTGCATTAGTCGAGTTCGAGTTGGCGGAAACCAGTCGTTCGAAAGGGAGGTAGCAGATGACTCCCAGGGTGGTAACGATGCCCACGACCAGAGCCACGATTCTCATGGACCACGCCCATCCGAGACTTTGGAACGTGGAGCGTAGGAGAAGAGGGAAGATGATGGAACCGAGTGATGTTCCCATAACCGCTATGCCGATGGCCATGCCGCGACGACGCACGAACAGCTTTCCAACAACACCAATAGCAGTGGTGCAGTCGATGCCCGTACCAATACTGCCAAAGACACCAAAACACAGCATAAACTGCCAATAGGTCTTGCATTCGGCCAGCAGTAGGAACGTGGCAGTTGAAAAGGCACCTCCGACGGGACTAAGAACCCGGGGTCCGTATCGATCCAGGATGGAACCGATCTGGAAGTTGAAAATGAGGGAGAGGAAGAGGTACACGCCGCTGATCCAGCCAACCTGGCTGACGGAATAGTCGCTTAGTTGGTTGAGGCTGAGATAGGACTGGACTGTTCCGATGGAGGCCATGAAGCCTGTCATTGGTTGTTAGCTGTAGGAGCATGGTGGTAAATCTGGATACACGTACCGAAAGAAGGGATCAGGAACAGCAAGGAGCCTAGAACGCATGCCCAGGCACCGAGGTCTTTATCGATATCTTTTCCCAGCGAGTCCAAAGAATCATCCGAGTCTTGACCAGCATCGGGGATAGATGGAGGAGACGAATTTGGCGCACTCTCAACATCGACAGCTGGGCCCTTTTTAGGGAATGTTGATTCAGAGACGGAAATCATCTGTTGGTCCTTCATCGTGAAAGTTGCAAGCTTGAAGGTTGCTGTCTTCTCTGATGGTTCTTGTCCTGATGCACCAACAAAAGAGCCTCATCCTCGCCATATTTATACAGCATCACAGCCAACATGGTCGACGCCCAGAATCCACACGTTTACGTCTTCAAAAACCCAACAACGGGTCTTGACTACACTCATCCGGAAGCTGTTTTGAGAGCAAGAGTGAAAAAAATAAGCTTACAACGGTGAGAGTCCAGTCATTTATTTCTGGACCCATATGTCGCCATTGCCGCATCGGGAAGCTATTCTGAGAGCCTGGCGAAATTTGCTAGCGAGGTGATCGGTCTGGGCTCGGAGAGCATTGTCCACCTCGGTGGGGTCGGATCGGGAGACCTTCCGGGGTGTTGAGCCATTGGGTGCTGGGGGATTCATCACGGGGGCGAGAGGAGGCGGCTTGAGTCGGTAATGGATGGGGCTAGAGGAAATAGTGTCAATATCAACGTGTTTGATGCCATGTTGCGTGAGGCTTAAGTTGTGAGTTGAGGGAGGGATGAGTGATGAGATGAGTGAGTGACGGGGTGGGGGCTACAGTCACGTGTGCTCGGCGGATATACCTGGTCTGGTCAAGCTCAATGTGAGAATGATCCTCTTTCAATCACTTCTGAATAGCTTCATGTTGAGTCATTGTGTTGGCATACTCATCTGATACCGACTTCCTTGGGAATCAAGGCAAAACACGCTGAGATTGACCCAGCTCTTAAGTGAGAGTGCTTCTGAGGAAATCTCTGCAATTTCCGAGTGTCAATTGCGGGAATTGGATCTCAGAATGGCATACGATGGTCCATGTCTTGCTTTGTAGCTTGATCGAAGACACATAAGATGTCTAGCTACAAAACAACTATCGACACAAGATGAGGGTAGAAATGTTCAGTTCCCCTCATTCGCGCACACCCCTTGTCGAGGCTTGCAGCGGGGAAGGATTAGTCCGGTCTTACGGCCAACGTGACGTGTGGCCTTACGTGATTGTCTGAGGCCTAGCAACCGCGTCGTGATGAGTAACTATTTCAACTCCCTACCAAATAGCTGTGCCAAGGCCAAAAGCAACAACGATGGATCCTGCAACATTCAGTCTGCTGCCTCCATCGCCAGAAGAATCATCGTCGGAGAACGCACTGACTGCGAACTCGAATAATGACCGGGCTCGAACCAGAGGACGCGCCATCCCGCGAAGAGGCCACACCAAATCGAGAAAGGGATGCCTCAACTGCAAGCGACGGAGGGTTAAATGTCAAGAGACGTTTCCAGAATGCGACAACTGCAAGCGCTTGGGTATATCGTGTGAATACTCTAGCATGATTCCGTCCAAGGCTCTTCAGTCGACGCCGACTCAGTTCACCATGGAAGACCTGCGCTTGTTTCATCATTTTCTGTCTCATGCTTATCCGCCGTTACCTATTAAGGGAGATGCAGTTTGGAAGGAAGTTGCTACTCTCTCACACGATGTCTGTTTCTCTATGCGGAAGAGAAGTTCTGAGCTGACATGCCCTATAGTTCGATTTCTTGATACACGCAATGCTTGGACTGGCAGCTTCTCACCTATCACTGTGTGATACCACGAATTACTCTTCCCAAGCGTTGACACATCGCGTCCACGCCATAAGGCTATTCAACGAGCGGCTGAGCAAGCCATGCCTGTCGAAACCCGAAGCCGACGCTCGATACGCCACCATCATGACCCTTGCCTTTCAGTCCTCGTACATGCCCGAGGGTATGCTCGAGTTCCTGGTCATGCTCCGTGGCTGCACGGTAGTTTCCCATACTGTGATACCGGCGTTGGATGAATCCATCTTCAAAGGCTTCACCGCTCAGAGTCACACTGAGAGGGTGATATCGCTGACCCGTCATGATACTGTTGATGCACAACTTGGCGAGATTTCGACCGCCGCTCTCATCTCAATCAACCGCCTCAGGCCAATCTGTCATAGTGTGCTGGAAGTCAGGTATCTAAGTATTATGGACAGGATCTTGAGGCTGGCAGAAACGTCACCTGTCGAAGGTATAGTTGCCCAAGACTCCAACGCTCACAACACTCGCTAACATGGTACGAATAGGTTTCACCCAAGTCTGCCTGGCTTACACGCTTTTTGGCGAAACAAGCGAGGTCGAGTTTAATCACTTCACTGAGCGAGGGAACTATGCCGCCCAAATCATCATGGTCCATTTCTTCATCATCGAGTACATCCTTGGGACTATTGCCTTAAAGCCGATAATAGAAACAACATTCCCTTTTAGGGCGGCTATCATTTCAGCCTGGACGCGGGAGACTTCGAAGAAACTGCCTTCTGGATATCAGGAGTATATCCGTTGGCCTCTAGATTTTGTGGAGTCGTGTCACCTGAAAGGTGGATCCTGACTTGACTCTGTTAATAGAAACGGGCTGATGAATGTCTGTCTTATGCTTCATCTGCGCTCTCATATCTGCTGACACTTGACGGTTGAACAAAGTTCGACATTAGTGGTCACGGTCGGGATCCGACTGGCTGTCTCGGACAAGCTTTTGCGCTGCTGAGGAGACCCGACATGGCCTAATTTCTCTCCCATTACGTCCGTGTAATTACCACATTAGTTATACGTGATCATGTTTGACAATATAGAACTGTCTCCCATTGTGATGTAAAAATCAGGTGGTTAAAATAGGAGGCTGGGACCACAGTGGCTGATTCAGCGACGAATCACCTGACGAGCCGCTCTCCCCGGAACCAACGGACTTTTAGTCAGGTTCAGCAGTTCGTCAGGCTCCTGCATCATGCATCATGACATAATGTCAACAACACCACCACCAACAATGAGTCTTTCCATGCCTTGAAGAGAGAGAGAGTGACGCACATTTCTTGCAGACGATGACTCCGTTCATCGAGGCTGTGAGGAATGCCATCCTTGACTCGGCTGCTAGGTCCCGGCTCTGGCTCGATACCCCTCAGGCTCGTGGAGTCTTTAAGTGCACCGTCGCCTACACCATCGCCAGTCTTGCGACCTTTGTTCCTTTCTTGTCGAATTTTCTGGGCAAACCGGATGGAAAACATGTTGTGGCAACAATCACCGTCTATTTCCATCCCGCCCGGTCCGTGGGGTCCATGATCGAGGCTATACTCATCGCCATCGTGGCCGTTGCTTACGGAGAGATAATATCGCTCTTGTCCATGGCTACTTCGGTCTTTTTCGGCTCAACCATGCATCTAGTAACCATTTCGCACGTTCTAGTTGTCGTTGTCTTTATTGGCGGCGGGTTTGGATTCATGGGCTGGGTCAAGCAGAGGATGCAGAACCCTCTTGTCAACGTTGGCAGTACTCTTGCTTCGCTCGCTATTATCGGCGTCGTTACTAGAGAGAACCACGTTATGTCCAATGTCTTTTCCAATGAAAAGATCGCTCAAGTCTTCAAGATGCTCGTCATGGGAATCACAACAACGGCTGCGGTGAATCTGTTACTATGGCGGAGTTCTGCTCGTCAGTCACTGCGTCAGACCATGAACCGAGTGTCAGTCCCACTTGGAGACATGCTCTATATGATCACCGGAAGCTTTTTGAGTGGCTCCGAGGCTGGACTAGTGTCGGATGGCTATGCGGCAGCTACTTCACACTATGCCAAATCCTACACTCAGATGATGAAGGATATGAGAGAAGCCAAGTTTGAGCATTACTTTCTTGGCCACGAAGAGATTTGTGACCATGAGAAATCTGTTGCAGTGTCGATGGAGAACTTGGCACAAGCCCTCGGCGGACTGAGGAACGCAACCAACACTCAGCTTGAACAGTTGAAGCATCCAAGACCGACAAGTCAGAATGAAACGGGGGAACTACCTGTGAATCATGCTCGCGACCTCTTTGAGCTGTTCAATAGCTCAATCAGCTTGTCCATGTCGTCCTTGCGGCAGAACCTCTGCAGGATCCTGCATGAGCCGCAATTTGGACGGCCACCAAGCTACGAGATTAACGTTGACGAAGATCTGCGACGAAATCTGATGGATTCGCTCAACACTTTTAACACCACTCGATCAGATGCGCTACAAGGGCTTTACGACCGTATCGAGGAGATGGCTTCATCCCGCGCAACGACCAGGGCAAACCTGGAAGAAGTAGCTGCAGCGTGTGGACACTTTACTTTCAGTTTGCAATCGCTGGGAGAGGAAGTTCTGCAGTACTTGGACGTCTTGGATGACTTGGAGTATGTCATCTTGCACAAGAGTCGAAGCTGGCGGTGGCTTTTATTCTGGCAGGACCGAAACGTGGAAGACCGGAATAAATCTATCAGGATGTTTGATTCTGCAGAGGCAGACACTCTGATTCGGACAAGATCGAGATCTATCAGCTCGCCAGAGGAATCCAGAGCACTTCCAACACGAGTTGATGTTGCGACTTGGTATAATGCGCCTGATGTGAACAAGGTGCTTGCTTGGTTATGGCGGAATCTCTCTGCCTTGTTTAAGAAGATGGCTCGAGACGATAGTGAGTGAGAATCTCGGTGTGTGTGAAATCCTACTGACCTTGAGCAGTTCAGTTTGGACTCAAAGTCGGCATTGGCGCTGCCATGTGGGCTATGCTCGCCTTCATCGAGGCGACAAGAGAGCTATATAACCAGTGGCGTGGCGAATGGGGTCTGCTCTCATTCATGATTGTCTGCTCCATGACAGTTGGTGCCTCTAATACCGTAGGCTGGGCGCGTTTCATCGGCACCCTCTTTGGAGCACTCGTGTCTGTCATCAACTGGAAGGTCAGCCATGGCTATGCTTTTGCCTTGATTTTCCTAGGCTGGCTCACCAGCTTTATCAACTTTTACATCATCATACAGCACGGAAAGGCTTCTCTGGGCCGTATCAGTTTGCTCGCTTACAACGTGTCGACACTGTATGCGTATAGCATGCAGAGAAAGGCAAACGGCAAAGATGGAACAACCGACGAAGAAGTTGCACAGCCAGACATCGTCGACATCGCACAGCATCGAGCCATCGCCGTTACCGCCGGTATCATCTGGGGTCTCGTCGTCTGCCGGCTCATCTGGCCCATCTCGGCTCGTCAAAAGTTCAAAGAGAGCCTCTCGGTGCTTCACCTCCAGATGGGTCTGATCTGGAAGCGCGGGCCCCTCGCTGTATTGTACCGCAGTGAAGGATCTCAGAGCTATCTCAAGTCTGGCGAACAGGCTGCTCTTCAGAGATATGCTGCTAATCTGGAAAATCTGAGGATGTCTGCGGCGTCCGAGTTTGAGCTGCGAGGACCCTTTCCGGTGGATGTATATGGACGTGTTTTGCGAGGCACGGATCGGATTCTTGATGGATTTTATGGTATGAGCCTTGTGGCATGTCGCAAGGGACATATCACAGAGGGTGAACGGGCGTTATTGCAGTACACGGCTCGGGAGCGTGCAATCCTGTGCGATCACATATGCCAAGCCTTCCAAGTCGTGGCTAGTTCAACAATGCTGGAATACCCCTTTGCCGACGCAACCCCGAGCATCGTCTCGGCACGAGAGAATCTTCTCGGCAAGATATTTCAGTTCCGGAAGGAGTACTCGTCCAGACCTGCGAGTGAAGACAGCGAGGATAGTAGTGATCCGGCTGAAGTCTTGGTCGAGGAGAAGGACTACGCCTTGTTGTATGCGTACGCTCTCGTCACGGGGCAAGTGGCGGATGAGTTGAGGATGGTGGGCAAGGAGATTGGAAGTGTTTTTGGCGTGTTGGATGAGGATACGCGTCTTTTGCAGTAGTGAGTGATAGAGATTCCCTTTTACGAGGTTGGGGTAATAGACCTGTAGGCTGTAGCAAGGAGTTGATGTACATAGGGGAGGACACAACTGCGTTTTGTATATGAGGATAGACCCTACACCGGTCCAAAGAGATCATGCATCGATATTGCGAGGAAAAGAGTAGTCCATTGCTTGCTAGGTTCATACTGATCAATGCTGCCCGTCACACCATTTCTTCCCTAGGGGTTAAATACATTTTCTTCCCTTCAAAATCACTTGGCCAGCTGCAGCCCGCGAAGTGAAACCTTGGCCCTCACCGCCACGCCAGACCCCACGTCGAACTCCTCCTCAAGATCCATACCGGGAGCATCCACCACGCTCGCAAACGGAACCTCGAAGCTCCCGGCCTCATCCGTCCCGTTCATCAGCGTCAGCTTGAAACTCGGCGGGTCATTGGCAAGCACGTCGGCCGTGACGGGGAATCGAAATGCTGCGTCAAAGGCTGGGTTGAAAATGTCCGTCCCCGGGCTGTAGGTCTTGCCAGGCGTGGCAAACTCCTTTTCGCCCCATGATACCTTTACGCTGGGGTTGAGCTCATCGCGTTGACCTGAGAGTCCGCCGACGCTGGCGATGAGCACGGTGGCGAGTCCGCAGATTTGTCCCTCGCTTTGGGTCTCCCCGGTGGCTGAGATGGTGTCGGATTCACCAACAAAGTTGTGGAACTCGGCATGCACTGTCAGCTTGCTCTCGGTGGGCTGGCCTTTGTGGACGAGACTGAGCTCTTGGGTGCCGCCGGCCAAGAGAATCTGCCTGACAGTCGTGGCAGCGATGCCAATGTCGTCGTCACTGCCCAAATCGTCATCCTGCACCTCAATAGTGATGCACTGGTCATGGTCTGTGACGAGAAAGTCGTGCGTCTCGTTCCACTCCGGATCGTGACTGTTCTTCTTGGTCGAAGTGCGCCACTCCTCCTCGGCACCGACGTTGACCTGACAATAGCAGTCAGGAATGTCCTTGACGAGCTTCTCGAATAGTCGCTTGGCCCCGCTCTTCTTTGGGCCTGTTATCCCGGTGGCGGTGCCAACCGTGAGGCGGATGACGCCGAGGTGGTGCTGAAAGGTCTTGAAGTAGTCGTTGGAGGCGTCGAGCTTGACGAGGAAGCGGTTGGGCAGGACCGCCATGGAAGCGATGATGTTGAGAATGACCTTGCGAACGGCCTTGTCTATTAGGGAAAAGTCGGCGAGGTTGGCGGCGTCTGTGAAGTCGAGTTCAAGAGTCGGGGGGTTGATGAATGCGACCTGAGCGGCTCCAATCTAGTGACCTTGGTATCAGTGTCTGAGCATAGCACCTTGTTGGAGCTCATACCAAAGGGATGATGTTTGTCAAGGGACAGAGCAAGACTGACAGTCTTCCCTTCAATTTCACGTGCTCGATTCCCTATTAAATCAATAGTCAGTCAGACGTAACCAGAGAGCAACCGCCGTCGGCAGATGGTGATGGATGTTTACCACTTTGGGCACCATCTTGCCCTCGAGCTCGAAATCGCACCGGCCGTCCCACTCCAGGTCCATGTCGAGCTTGATTCCTTGGAGGTCGGTCTTGTGAACGTCCACGTGGGAGAGATGGATCGGGGTGGGCCCAAAGTCCAGCTTGACAAAGCGCAGCGTCGAGAGAGGGCCAGGAAGCATCGACTCTAGCATGGGCTCGACGACCTGCTTGATCATTCTGCCGCCTGCGACGTTGATGTTGGGCCATAGCTGGGCGATGATGTCGTTGAGGAAGCCTTGTAAAATGTGAGCGACCCAGGGAGGTGAGAGACTCGGAGGGGAGCGTCTTACCTGCGGATTCGGTGCCTCCAGAGGCGGTCAAGGTGTCGACGAGAGAGGCCATGATGGGCGAGGGCGGTCTGTTTGATGGGCTGGGAAAAGGATACGGGATGAAAAAAGAGGATTTTAAAAGAGGAAGAATCGAAGCGACCGGAACAAGGTCTCGATATCTATGTATATGGAAGTAGGTATGGAAGTGATGATGACGATGGAGCTGGCGGTGTTGCGGGGTTTGAGCTTGGTGATAGGTTAGGTTATCAGCTGACGAGCGCTGGAGCTTGAGGCACTGACGTCATTGCCCATTCACGCATCCAGCAGGTACAGGCTGTAACTGGTAGCGCAGAAGCAGTGACACGTCACTGAACATGGCCTGAAACATCCAATAACGGGCGTAGGTTGGCACTTGCATAATATTATGACGGTCTGATAAATAAGGGCCTGTTGTCGGGGAGAAGATATCTCGTATGAGCAAATAGAGTTAATTTAGACTTGGTAGGAGTGGCCCGATGTTACAGTAGGCTAGCGTTTTGTATTAGTGTCAGGTAGGTAGTTGGAATGTGAGGGGACTTTAGTAGCCTGAGAATGAGCTGGTTGCGACAGTCTGTGAATAGGTAAGTTTGGTGCTAAAGGCGGTGAATAAGACTCGGGATGGAGGACATGAGATACTAGACAGGAACCTGGATAGGGGACAATCATAGAAAAAGAAGCGACTGAAAATCTTTCTGGCCAATATATACATGTAATTTTCCTTTCATGATGAGAGCTGATGCGCACTATGCGACACCTGCCGGTAACTTGGGAGAATTCACTGCTCACCTAACACAGTTATATAATCATTTGCATGATATTTCCATTGTAATATTCTAACTATAGTAAGCAACTAGAATGATAAACGCTCTACTGCCCCAGTTCCTCTAATCCCCAATGATCAATCGGTGTGAGTCACCACTTATCAACACATCACAGCCTCCCTCAGAGAGGTCAACAGAATCATGTGAATCACACGCCTTGTTTCTGTCATCTTTTACAATCACTAGCCCATGCCAACCTATCTGGATACTCAGGCTGGACTCTCAAGCCCCTGGCTGTAGTGAAAAGCGTGTCTGCGGCGCCCTCTCTCCTTCAGCCTCCCCTTCAACACCGCCTCGCCGCCATGCGCAATCATCGCCAGTGCATTGTTTTTCCAAGTCGGCAATGTCATTGGGTTCGCCTTATGGCATCTTGCGCAAATTGCAGACCATGTGAAACCGTCCCAAGTGCAGTTTCCTGGACCGCGCAAGCACCCATGTTGGGTCAGGGCTGTGGCTGCTTAAGAGACTTGGGCCAATATCAGCTTACATGTCACAGTACTATCAACAAATTGAATACAAGTGTACAATAGACTATGCCTTCTCATACTTGGTAAAACGCTGATATTATTCATTCGGATCCTTGGTCTGGGCCTAAACTGTTTTGGGTGCGTCGGCTGTTGTTTCGGCAAGGAGAATCCCCTCGCCACTTCAGATAAGATACGACACGTACGTCTCCAAGCTCAGTCTTAAATACTATTCATCATCGTTACATGTAATCCCGATAATGCCGCACTTATACGCTCCCATCAGATTACAGCCCTGACTCACTCGCTTCTCCATGTTTGCCAACTTTGAGCTCTATTCAGGGGGTTGGGTGCACGCTGAGCAGAAGAGAAGACGTCCACGGTCTCGGGAGGGATGCATACCATGTAGGCGACAGACAAAGCCCGGTCCCTTTATCGTGAAGGACTAACATGTTTCTCTATAGGTCGCCAACGACGTAAGAAATGTGACGAGTCTCGTCCTGTCTGTGGTTCATGCTCTGCGCGTCGCGTCACTTGCCGTTGGCGCAAGAACCCCTCAGAAGACGGGTTCGATTACAGTTCTGAGAATACTCAAGGATCTCTATCGCCAAGCTCCACAAGCTATCAATCTCCATTCTCCGGAGGAGCTGCATCGGCTTCGTCAGCAAGTGATGCTGAAGGGCTATGTGACTCAAGCGACATGGCTGTCTTCTTGCCACTCTCCAGCCTCAGCCCCTCGAATGTGTTTTCAGAATGCGCCAGAAGCCTGCCATCCTGCTCCATGGTGGACCTGCTGCAAGTTTTTGACCGAGCTACATCAGGGCATGATTTTGGCGGGGAATACTCGCTCCTGGCCCAGGGGTTTCCTTGGCTGTCGAGATCTCCAAGCATGCTCCATGCTTGGCTGTCATGCTCGGCAATGCTCATCTCGCAATTCCAGACGAGCTGGCGTGCCCATGCGCTCAGACAGTATACGAAAGCCATAGGGGAGTTGCGCAGAAGTATTGAAAATGGTGTCACTGTCGAGGACGAGTCAAGCTTCGCGACTATCCTCATACTCCACGTTTTTGGCGTAAGTTTTCTCATCCTATGGATACATGCACTGAAGGAGCTGACGGCTGAATTGTCAGAGATTTGGAGATTCTAGCAATGGCTTGTCCACGCCACATCTGTCCGCAGCAGCTAGGTTGCACACCGTGATCAACCGGCCTCCATCAAATGCCCATCACGCGTTGGTTCTAGAGGCATTCATCTATCAAATTGCGATCAACAGCACCTTCCGACCTAGCCCTTTGGCAGGCTACCACGGTCTCTCTAGAGTTATACGACTGTGGTCGGATTCTTCTGTGCTAGAGCATAGTGAATCCAGTCCTCATCTCACCAACGCCGGGTTATCAGCTTTCCTCCCAATCTGGACTTTTGACATTATATTCAAGGCCTCCTATCTCCTCCACAATAGGGGTAAAACGTCTTCAGATGAAATGCAGGCGAAGCTAAGAGAGCTGCATACACAGCTCAACGAACTCCAGCAGGGACCATCGCCTTGCAACAGCCGTCTTGAAGAGGACGGTTGTGGTGAAGGAGACCCCTCGAAAGGCGAACAGGTGCTATCAGGCAGCACTGACCCAGCTACCCAGAGAGAGATCTCACTCAGCGAGGAAATATGCTCTCCCAGGTACACTGAACACACCGACGAGGGCTTCCACATGCGACATCTCTACTTCTTGGCGGCGACCCTCCTAATCTCGAAGCTCTCTTGCCCAACCGCCACAGTTCAAGACCCAAGCATTACCGCACTCTTCAAAGCCGCACTGCTCCATCTCCGCCACGTCCGCTCCGATCTGCCATGTCTGCTCTGGGCAATCACTGTCCTTGGCATCGCCGCTTCGTCAAGTCAAGACAAGTCTGTGATAATCGCACACGTCGAGGCCATGCGTCACTTTGCAGGTGAACGAGCAATCAGGTCGGTTCTGCGATTTCTTGCGTCTGCATGGGGGCCCTGGAATGTGGTATGTCCTCTTGAGATGGAGGATGGACGTCCGGGAGGTGGGTTTGGCAACCCTTGGCCGAGACAGCACGAGTTCGACTACTCCGTATGTTTAGACAGCGCTTTGGGGCTGGACGTTCTATTCAAGGAGTCTCTTATGAGGACGGTGATATTGTAGAGGCAATTGGATGACAATCTATGTTAATATTTCTGTCCTACTTCATATGACCTATCCTTTGCATGACTTTGACCTAGGTCGTTGGAAGTCCTTCCCAATCTGATCAAACAGACCGTCATCCACCAGAACAGACCACCCCGTCACAGCCATGGCCTTGGCAGCCTCGAGGATCCTCTCATGGGCCTCCACAGTGCCGGCAGCTTCTGCAAAGGTTCGGTTATGCATGGAAGTGCCTGGAGGCGCGGGAACGCCAATCAGCGCGTGCAACCCAGGCACGGCTTGGCTGACATTGCCCATATCCGTTGAGCCACCCATGGTTTCATCATGGCCAGGCATGGATATGGGAACTCCGAGCTTGTCCATCTGCTGCTTGAATAGGGAGCAGAGAGGCTGGTTAACCCAAAGATCCGCGTACGCCAGCTCCTCTTTGATCATGACTTCACAGCCCGTCGCCGTTGCCCCAGCCTCGATACAGCTCCGTACGCGGCGAGCCAACTTGCCCAAGGATTCTATGTTGGCGCTGCGGGTCGAGTATTTGACCTTTGTGAAATCTGGGATTGCGTTGGTGATTTGAGGCGCCTGCACGATGCAGCCGTGGATACGCTCGTCGGGCTTTATCTGCTGTCGCAGCATCGAGACGTTGTTGTATGACGCTACAAGAGCATCAAGGGCATTGATACCACACCATGGGTTCGCCGCAGCATGGGCGCTGGAGCCTTGGTATTCGGCGACTAGATCGGTGACGGCGATTGAAGATGGGCCGGCCGAACCAAAGGCGCCTTGGTGTCGATATTCGGCTTCGATCATGGGGTGGCTTGTATAAGGATGAGCAGGGGGTACATCAAGTCCATACCAGGGCAAGGACTTACATCATCAAGGAGACGTCGGCATCTTTGTACGCCCCTGCATCAAGCAGCAAGATCTTGCCTCCACCGTCTTCTTCAGCGGGTGTGCCTAGTATCTGTGTCCTACCCTCGATACTGTACCTGTCCAGGACAAACGACAACGCAAGATAGGCAGCGACGCCAGCTGTCGCGATCAAGTTGTGCCCGCAAGCGTGGCCGAGGCCTGGGAGGGCATCGTATTCAGCATTGAAGTTGACGCATCTACCGCCGGTCCCATGTCTCGACTCGAACGCGGTGGGTAGCTTGTATGCTCCTCGTTGGACTTGATGGCCTTGGGATTGGAGGAATGCAGAGATGTGCTGCTGGGCTTTAAACTCTTGAAAGGCGATCTCGGGTTCATCGTGGATCTGGTGGGATTGTCTTCGTGTCAGCTCAGTTCGCTCCCTGATTCGGGATTGCTCACTCACCTGCTTGTTTAGTGTCCACAAGTCGTCGGCCAGTTCCTGGATGTAGCCTGTTATGACCTGACGGACCTCGTCAAGACTAGGGTTCGAGGTGACTTTGACAGTCATGGCAAGATTGTGATGTGAGGCTGAGAGTTGATAGAAGGGGCTGACTTCAACTCAATGATCCCAAGAATGGGGTCGAGGAGGAGTTTCATCTTTTATATGGCTTGCCTCTTGCAATTTCCCTCTATTTTACCCACAGGTTTGCTATCAGCGGCACCTCCAATCCCCGTTTAAAGCCATGCTCGCCACCTCCTTTGGTCGGATGCGACTTCGGAATCGGAATCTTGCACTTTTGGGATTTTACGTAAAAATGAGAGATGGATATGAATGATATCGCGGGGAAAGAAGCTATCCCCGGATTCATACCAAGTAATTAGCGTGTCGGAAGGCCTATCTGGGTTTAGCTGACTACTGGGTAGTTGGCTCGTCGTGCAAGTGGTCATGATGGCATCGCCGAGTCAAGTCCCGGCCCAGCAGCCGATGGTTTTAGCGTGTCGGAAGACTCTTTCGGGCTTAGCTTCGAATGGCTTGTAGATAGGAAACTATCACCAGACTCGACTCATTCATTCATCATCCGGCAAACTCATTCGGTAGCCTGTCGATAACCATCGTTGCACCATGGGAACTCGCTTTGCCCAGCGTCCAAATCATTATAAGAGGCATTGCATCAGCCAAAGAAGGTCTTTCAAATCGCCTCATCCATCACCTCCGAATCTTTACACCGGCATCTCACCAACTTACCTACTCTATGGAGTCTATCACACACGACCACCCGGCTACGCCAGACTATGACATTGCACCCGGAACGGTGTACATGATCGAGAAACCGTCACCTCTGACCGCTGACTCGACGGCTGATATCATCCTGATACCCACTCCCGCTGATGACCTGACGGACCCCCTGCGCTGGTCTGCCTGGCGCAAGAGGTATCATCTGTTCCTCTTGATCGCCTACAGCACACTCATGACTGCCCTGGGCAACTGGGAAGCGCCCATCTATGTCAACATTCAGGAAGCACTCGGCACAACCATCACTCTTCTTAATGTTGGCACAGCTTTAACTCTGCTGATGCTTGGCATTGGCAACGTCTTTTTCACTCCTCTCTCCCACAGTAAGCAGAACATCGAAGCCTTGTTGATCACTCCACAACTAACAATACGCAGAGTTTGGTCGTAGATTCACCTATCTATCAAGCTTGATCGTCGTCATCGCAAGCAAGATATGGCTGGCCACAGCCAAGAACTCTGGTGATTTCATCGGTGCCCACGTCCTCTTCGGGCTGGGACGCGCTCCCTATGAGGCATTAGTGCCCGTCTCGATCGCCGATGTCCTTTTTGCCCATGAGAGAGGCTTCGGACTAGGTATTTACTCATTCGGCCTAATGTTTGGATCGTCGGTCGGCCCAATCTGCTCGGGATACATGGTCAAGACACTGCACTGGCGCTGGGTGTACTGGTGGGGAGCTATCCTCTGTGCCGTCGTCTGGGTTGTCATGTTCTTAACGCTTGAGGAAAGTCGCTTCATTAGGAGACCATCTCAAGTCGACTCAAGTACCTTTGAATCTGATGGGCCAAGACTGCCGACTCAGAGGCTCAATCCAGAAGACCACAAGACAGCCCAGCAAGATATCAAGGACGAAAAGCACCATCTGCGACGCCGCGACAGCAACTCCTCTGTCCACAGACTGGGCGAAGTTCTGGATGCCGACAAGTTCAGCTTCCAGACCAGTCTGTGGACCATCTTCCCAGGTACTCTTCGGGTCTTTGTCAAGCAATGCTATCAACCGCTGCAGCTGGCTTGGTTCCCAGCCATTCTCTGGGTGAGCATCCATCTACCAAACATTCACAAGTTCCAATCGCGGAAATACTGACGTGTGCAACAGTGCGGGGTCGAGTACGGCACCTCTGTGTCGTGGATCAGCGTCCTGGGCACAACTACCGCCACCATCCTCGGCCCATCACCATACAACTCTGGCAACGATGCTCTTGGACTCATCTGGCTATCCCCACTTGTTGGTGCAGTCTTTGGGTAAGTCTCTACCACAGCCACCGAAAACACTCTCTCTGACCATGGCTTGCCTTTAGGTCCTACTTTGCTGGCTCCTTCAACGATCAACTCACCATGTTTCTATCCCGCCGCAACCGTGGCTGGCGTGAGCCCGAGTTCCGCCTCTGGGCTTTCCTCCCGACAGCTTTCATCATGCCCGGGGGTCTGATCTTGTACGGTGTTGGTGCAGCCAAGGGTTTGCCCTGGATTGCACCCATTATCGGCATGGGCCTGGTGGGATTCGGCCTGTCGGTTGCTGCGTCGCTCACTGTGGCCTACACGGTTGATTGCTACCAGGCCATCGATGGCGAGGCTGTCACTACGGTCATCTTGATCCGAAACATCATCGGTAGTGCTCTTACCTTTGGTATCCAACCCTGGATCGACAGCATGGGGGTACAGGACACGTTCATCGTTGTTGGATGCTTGTCTTTTGTCATTACTATGGCCTCTGGGTTGTTGATTGTGTGGGGAAAGAAGATGCGTGTTGTCACCAAGGCAGCATACCTGGACTTTGCCTGCCTTTCGAAATAGTCGACCGACCCGCCCAGATCTAAGGTCTCGACAACTGGCATCTATCTTGCTGATGGTACTACGTTATATTGCAGTTATTAATAAAGTATGTTACACCATCTGCTTTAGTGAGGTGGGTTACCGAATAGAGACCCCATTTTCACACTCACCAGTCACAGTTTACCAATCGAGGGACGTCAAGGTATTCAGGGGACCTCGAGTCAAGACAAGATGGGATCGAGCCTTGACTGTATTGTATGCATAAATAGGGATGGAAACTGGGTGCTATTCCTTGTAAGGGACCACATACCAAGCTCTCTGGTATTCTTTGACAACATCCACTTTGTTGATGATGACGCTTCTCTTCTCAGTCTAACAGTGTATCAGCCCCAATGGCAAGAAACAAGGCCATCAACACAGGACGGCATTAAAAACCAATGCCGTAAAACACCGTTACATCAACATCCACTTCTTCCCCCGAGCCGAATGCTCCGAAGAGCCGCACGGCCCGCAACATCGGGGACGTCGGTGCTGCCCCGGGTCCGACTTGTGAAGCAACCAATCAGATTGAAGTCTATACGAAGCTTCAAGATGCCAAGACTTGACATCTAATGAACGGAAAATGCGCCTTCTTCAGGGCCACGGGATGGCGTAAGCTGGGTTCCCTCTCCAACCCGTCGTTCCGGCCAATTGAGGCTGAGTTTAAGTCCGGTCTCGTATCGAGCTTATCACGGAGGTCAAGTCGTGTCTGCAACACACGTCATCAGTCAGTATGATGCTATGATGTGTAGNNGCCCGGCCCTTGATGGGATAACTGCGCTGATAGATAGTGGATGGGCCAGACTCGGAGATGCAGTTGAGGGATTACGACACAGCCTATCGACCTGTGGTTTGAGTATCAGATGACAATTAGCTGCCCTGGTAGTGATACTGCTATGAAACTGGAACCCGCGGGGTTGGTGTTGAACTAAAGCGGCGTTACCAAGGATGGAGAGATGATTGCCGGCTCTGATAGACTACACTGTGAATTGCATTTTCTTTTTTCCTTTAGCCTAGCAAATCTACTGGCCTAGGCCAGATATAGAACCCTCTGATGCCCCATGACTAGGCGTGCTTAAGCAGGTTACTCAGGAGCCGCGGCCTCGGGTTTCTGGCCCCAAACAACCTTTTGCCCAAAGTAACCATGATGTTTCCCCGAACGCAACTCGCGTCGGAAATGTGCAATGTAGACCTGGATCTCATCCCTCGACCAGCCCAAAGTGTGAGCCATGAACAAGACGAAGCCCTCAGTATCCGTCTCGAGACCAAATTTGGTGTATGGACCCATCTCCTTCTCGATCGGGTCCTTGGACCAGCCGCCAATAGGATTCTAGTCGGCCAGTTAGTTGTGACTCGAAAATCTGGGGCGTTATGCCTTCCTCACCTTGAACTCGAATTCCTGGATGTTAATGAAACCGGCCTGTTCTAAGGCCTTCCTCTGCGTACCGTCCTCGACTACCGTGAAGCTCGTTCCCATCTTCTTGCTGCCTTCGATAAAGAGCTTTCCCCACTGCCCCATGGCGGAATCCCCGCTGACCGTGTCGTCGTCGCTTTTGATGATGGAGGAGGCCTCGTGGCTCTCGAGCCATCCGCCGGGCTTGCAGACCCTGAATGCCTCGGAGCAGAGTGCATCCCAGTCTCCGATGCTGCCGACTAGCCATCTCATGTGGATATAGTCGGCAAAGTCGGATTTGAAGGTCCATTCTCGAGTACAGTCTTCGATCTCGCTGGTGAATTGTCAGACTAATCCTGCTGTAAGCTTTTGTCTCGAAGGAAAATACTCACAACCGCAAGTTCGGCGGCACCCAGGAAGGCTGGATGGGAGAGATGTCCGTTCCAATGATTTCTGCGCCGGGGTAGTCATCGGCAAAGTCGCTAACCACTCGTTTAGATAAAGGGGGCTGAACCTGCTTGCTCAAACGCACATGGCCCAGATACCTGCAAGCCGGAGAGATTAGCCTCGCGTCCACTGACGATACTCATTTTCACTTGACATGTATAGATAGGATTCAAGGGCCCTTACCAGTTCCACACCCGATATCGATGGCTTGCTATCTTGGGTGTCAGCACTGACGTATAATCCGTGATGGCTGGCTTACATGGACATTATCTTTTTCCAAAGGCGCCAGATGAAGTTTACTTCCCAGTCCAAGGGTAAGAATATGATGGCTATGGTTCATATCAGATACTTTCTGGTCCTGGTCACTGAGCTGGTGGGCTGACTCACGTCACGTCCATTAATTCAAGCTGTGGCTCGTCGTTGGATCCCCTTGAAGACAATAACCATTAGCAACCTCTAGTTGATAAAAACGAGATAGTCTCTTGCCAATATTGCGCATCTCCCTGTTCGCTATTGTAGGTTCTGCCATGTATGGTCCTGTACTCGAGGATGCTCGAGCTGACGGACGCTGTTGAGGAACCGTTGTCCGGGTCGAGGCTCGAATCGGCATCCGTGTGAACGGGTTCCTCTCTCTTAATCCAAGGTTAGAAATTCCTGTGGTTGTTTTTTACAGCCAGCTCGATCTTGACCAACCTGCGCGATTTCAGCCCAGTGCTCAGGGGGGAGGATATCGGCGGCCCGGGGGGCTGGGCGGTTTGTGTCCTGTTCACACATGGTGGGCTAGAAAATTGGAAACCTAGTGTATTAGTCTTTACGTCAAGTTATCTCGACCGCCGAGTGAACAGGTGGAGAAGTCAAGTGTGGTGGATGGGCAGCTGGTTCTTAAATCAAAGGGCGGCCCAGGGATTTGGACGTGGTGGTCTGATATTTGCGGGGTTGGCAGGATGCATACGGTGTCACCGTACTCAAGTTGCTTGCGTCAAGATGCATGATCGAGCAGCTCGGCAACGGTCAACTAATCCAGAACAAGAAGGTATCACGCTATGTGCCGGGTCGGACAGTAAGTCACCCACAACGGCAACAACATGCAGTTGAGGAGGACATGGCTGATATCTCGGCCTTGATATCAAAACGGGGGGTTATGAACCTGGTTAGGGCCCTATCCCATGTCCCCAGAGTCTCCCCGCTCTTCAAATGTCTGCTCATGCCGGCAACCAGGCGGATCATGACAACGTATAATAAAGTGTAGCGCTAGGAACGGGCCGGTCCCGGTTCGACAGCAGTATTCTTCATTTTCAATCGCTCCTTGCAGCCCTATCATGGTTCCGTTTCATGGATGTCGACTAGCTCTCAAGGGTCATTTCCAGCACGCCAAGCAAGGATGTGAGAAATACCGCAGTCGATATCGAACGACCCCCAAAAGAGGTTGGCAACCTGGGAGAAGTCTTTGAAGCAGTGGCTGCAGTGCAGTAGTTGCTAGATGGTTTCAAAGGAGAAAAGTGCGAAACTCGACAAGTACAGACTAAAGGATGACCTTGAGCGGCTATTAGAGTCGTGATTAGGGATACCTTAAAGAACTTCTACTAGAATTGGCTGTTTATTAAGACAGCTAACAACTATGACGTACTGCGTTGTACCGTGCACAAGGCACGATGTCGTATCCCGAGGCATCCGAGATAAGCAGGGATGCCCTCGCTGCCCAGGTACGCACTGTTCACTATCTAATTAATTGCCAGCCCATTGTTTAAATTTCCCCTTGAATTCCGTAGCTCTCTAATGGTCTAAGCCTTAATGCTTACTGACTGCTAAGCCAGCACCGTCGTCGTTTATAACGGTCCTGTTTGAGAACTCCCCTGCCCCTTATTTAACGCCAAGAGATGAACTCGACACGCCCCCAATGTCTGCCATTCTCGTCTTCCACAACATGTCTGGCTAAATGGCATCTTCATCCCTAATGATTCTGGATAAAATCGATCAGCCATCAATGGCTGACACCCCCCGATGTCCTCTGGTCCGACCCCCGGCCGAAGCCCGGTCGCGCCGACGGCATCATAAATCTAGAGGAGGTTGCAGAACCTGCAAGAGCCGTCGGGTCAAGGTACGCGTCTTCCTCAGCTCCCCCGAATGGACAGATGATTTACACCCGCCTGTTAAAGTGCAACGAGGTCCGGCCTGCTTGCGGCAACTGCACCAAGAGGGACATGACTTGCGAATACTTCGACACCCGGCAATGTTCCGCCACTCGCCCAGATGAACCCCCCAGGTCTCCCCGCCACCTAGCCCAAACCCGAGACGGAGCTGGACTATCGCTAGCATCCTGGGCACAGACAGATGCCTCGAGCGTCTCCAGCGGCTTTGTGTCGTCGCAGAATCTCTTCTCTGAAGGTGTTCGGACCCCGACAGATCGTCTACTTGATCTCCGCCTGTTCTACCACTACCTGGAGATGACGACACGTTCAACCGAACTGCAAATGTCTTGGGCTTTCTGGATCGTGGAAGAGGCGGTGCGGTCACCTCCCGTCATGGACGCCCTCTTAGGCTTCTCCGCCTTTCACCTGCGACGTCACTTCAGGCACGACGGGGCCCTGCGCGATGCCTCGCACAGGTTCATGGCCCGCGCGATAAGGCGCCACAGAGAGCAGCTCAGGGCAGGGTTCGACGATAAGAACTCCGCGAGCATTGTTGCGACCTGCGCCCTGGTGACCTTCCACTCGAGCGTGAACCATTCCTTCCTGGCTTCAGAGGATGGTGGTAGCCGCCTGCCTGTTCACTGGTTTCGCTCGTTCCAGATGGCCATACAAGTTGTCAGGATGGCTCGGTTCTTCGGCCAGGACTCGGAGCTCTGCCAAAGACTTGCGGGGATCGACAGGCTCAGGCAAGGGGTGATCCACGGGGTAGCTGATGAAAAGTTTAACTTTCTCCTCGATTACATCGACCCGCGGGGCCCTTGGGACGAGGAATCCCTGGCGGCTTACGACCAGGCCGTGGCTATGGTATCTTCCCTCTACTGCAACCTGGGGCACACGGCGCCGCTCCTCTTCTTCGTCACCGTGTCTTCTCGGTACGTCGACCTCCTGGCGGCCAAAGACCCCAGGGCGCTGGCGATCCTAGGGTACTTTTTCATGCTTGTAAAGAAGAGTCGGCAGTTCTGGTAGATAGACGGAGCTCCCGAATGTGAGTTTACTGCTGTCATGGCATTGTTGCCGTATCGCTGGCGGCCGGTTATGGACTGGGCAGTGTCGGAGTTTGCCCAGCAAGAGTGTTGAGCTCAGAGTCTTGAATCCACTCTTGCTTGTAAAGTATTAAATAGAGCGTGTTTTTATCTTCAAAGGATGTAAAGATATATGACTGCTTCTGCCGTTCTTCGTCATATTTGCTACATTCCGTCTCCTTCATTTGGTGGTTCAATAGTGACCTCGATCTCATACAACTTGTCACCAAGGAACTCAGCAGGGTATAATCGAGCGTGGATCGTATCACCATTGCTCGCGACACACGAATGCTCTCCCCGGTTATCGTGGTTTCTCGGATCAAAGAACGTGTCCGAGTTATCATAGTGAAGCCCTTGCAAGATAGGTTGCAGATAATCAGCCGACAAGGTTTCCAAATAGAGCGCTTCAATATTGTCTCCTTTCCAGTTCTTGAGCTCGTTTGTGAGCATCGGCCCAGTCGGAATGATGCGAGCCCATGTGACATCAGGCCGGCCCTGAAGCCTTGAAAGAAGCCCGATAAGGACGAGAAGCGAGTATAAGTGTCCGTCTTGAGGACCCTTGAGGAAGATTGCGGCATTGATAAACAGGGTGTAGTCGTTTGAGATATCGATGCTTAGGATCTCCTTCAGTATCGATATGCCACGCGGGCCGAATTTGGAGCGTTAACCTGACTCCGTCCTGGACCAAGCCAATCTCAGTCGGGATCGTCCATCGATGGATCTTGCAGTCAATATCGAATGAAGACGGCTGTGATGCAAATATGTGTCTAGAATCCCTGTGCAGTAAAACTGAATGATCCTTGGACGTCGACTGCTTTAGAATCTCTTCCTGGAGCCTTTGAAATGCCCTGCGCCCCTCGCCGTATAAAAGCGGCATATTCACCTGGAACAAGCCCAGCAGGCAATATGCTATATCCTCTGCTCTCGTTGTAGTTCGTCTAGCAGCCTAAGTCATCCGTTGACCGATCGGATAAGTCTCTAACGGGGTCTGAAATTGTCCAAATCTTAATATATGCAAGTCGATGCGAGTAATGTCCGAGATTGTCCTTGCCAGCTGGCTGCGACGACCAAGTAACTCCCAGGACGAGGTGAAGAATTGAACGTTACTGGGCGCTATGAGTTCTTGGAGAGTCTATCCTCGAGTGAACCAGCGGCTGAGTCTAAGAAGTGGAATATCGGGTAAGAGTATGTCCTTAAGATACGCATAGTAAACTCTAGAGCGTTTATACTATGTATACATGGAATTGATAGCCTCTGAAAGTTCTGCACTGCTGCTCTTGTCAATACAGCAGGTGTCGATCTAGATGTAGCTATACCCATCCGATGCCGCTTGCGCAGTAGCACCTAAGACTTTTGCAGCACCACGCCGCTCTCGCCAAGTTTGATTGGAACCAGTTTGAATGTCTTGAAAAAGAACCTCGTCATCTCCCCAAGTGTGCGACAAGATGGCATATCCTGGGGTTTTCTTGCCGATGAAGGTCTCCAGCTGAAGATTTCGAGTGTGCAGGAGTCGCATCTTTGACAAGATGGGCAAGACGTCCGCGGCCTTTTAAATATAGTTGAAGAGAATGGAGATTAGTTGAGGCTTGTTGGTGAACAAGCCTGCCTAGCATAGGGTGAGTAAGGATGTGTTGAAATGTCAGGATGAGGTGAGAGTGATTAGGTTCAGTTAGCCCTTGAAAGAGCCAAGGCTAATTTGAAGCTTATGTAATGCAATACCCATGTCACATTTCCTGTTTAATTCCAAGTATACGGATAACTGTGTTGCTCTGTTTTCGGTGAGAATGGTCTGGTCCCCCATTTGAGGCAGTCAAGAGATGGAACAATTTGATACAATAAAGGGATAGATATTGAGGAGTTGGAACAGTACATGTGGATTCACTCATATCTTACAGAATATGGACATGGGGCTTTTATACGACGTAACTTAAGTGTCTCTCCGCTGACCCACTGTGCGCAGATCGACGAGATGGTCTAGACTTGACAAGTTTACGGACCGACCAATCAACTGCGCCAAAAGAACCTTGCATCGGGGTCCCCAGAGCCAGTTGGTAGTTACTCACCGAGACAGAGTTCATGTTTAAAACAATGGACGTCATTTGCATTAGATTTTGCTACAACGGTTTAATAAGAAGAAGAAGAATAAAGTTTTACAACATAATTAAAGAGACATGACTCGTATTCGGCAGCTTGAGGCATGCATGGTATTTGGGATATAAAAACTCCCATTCCCCTTACCTGTCTGAGAGTATCATCAGTCAGAACAACCATCTTCCAAACCATCTTCCAAACCATCTTCCAAACCATCTTCCAAACCATCTTCAGACCTACAACAAACGCGCTACAATGGGTTTTCCTACGGCCAGCTTCTTCCGCCTTCTCCTCCTGGCAGCTGCAGCACACGCTGCAACCTCCACCGCTGCCTCGGAGCCAACAACTCTACCCGGCCTCGTGTCTAATATCCCATCCTGCGTGGCCGGATGTATCGAAAGCATCCATGAGGAGATTGGTTGCGATTCAGCAGACCTCAAGTGTCTCTGCTCCGACGAGGGAAGCTTGGCTGCCAAGATGGGAATTTGTGTCATCAAGAAAGGATGCGGCTTCGAGGATGCTTCAGGTGAGTCCCACCCGTCCCTTGAGTGCTTGACATGTTGAAGACGGCTAACGAGAGGCGTCAACTTCTGTAGATGCATCTGACCTGATCCGACCCATCTGCGATAGAATCGGCGACAAACCTGACGACGACGAGATCGCATCCGCCTCGAAGATTCTCGACGCGGCCATTGCAACTCAAACTGCGACCGATTCCGCCTCTTCGACCTCTACCAACGCGGCTGGTATCGTTGGCCATGATGTCGTGAGGGTTCTGGCAGCCGGTGCAGTCGCTGCTCTTATTGTCTGAGTCGAGCTAGCTTCCTCAGAATCCCCTGCTTGGCGGGTCGACCATTGTTTTTTTACATTCTCCTTGATCAAATTATTTTGGCAACCAGTAGTTTAGACATGACCATTAATAATTTCCACTCTCTCATAAACCATTTCCTATCGCAAAGTAACCACAGGCTGTAACACCTGGTCGTCGTCCTTTGCATTGTGTCGCTATCCATGTAGACTGTTTCCTGCCTTTTGCAGCCCCCGTCAACATTATAGACAGTATAGATAGAACGGGCTCGATTTGAAGAGTTGAAACCTTTCTGAATCAAGCCAGTCCAATTACGAGGCGGGGAGGCAATGGTGTGAAAGGCGGCTATGCTCCATCAAGAAGTTCGGCCCCTGAACGGGCTCTTTTGTAGCACCTTGCTCCGTTTTCAGGTTGCTACACTATTACCTGCCCATTCCCATTCCCATGGACACCCATAGCTATCCATCAAGCGCCGGCGCCCCCCCTGACTCGCGTCTGCCCCAGCCGAAATACAGGACCCTCAGTCACGCGGCCCACAAAACACAGGGGGGGGAAGTGATCGGGGCCTTAAATTCCCATGTCCCCCTGCTCTGTGGTTTTGCTCGTATATTTACACATTCACCAACAGGAAACCAAGTTTTACGACAATGACGGCCAATGGTATTGCTCCCCCTCGGAAGCTCAAGTTCAAGCGTGCCTCTGGGCCCAAAGTCCGCACAGGCTGCATCACCTGGTAAGCTCTAGTAACTCCTCCCCTAGACTCTTCCATCCTTCCTAGTGAGCTGACCCAGACTCTGTCATCCTCTAGCAAGTAAGTCCGGTTGTGCCTCCCGTCGCCTTACATCTTTTCCAAGTGTAGGTGCTCACGTGTCTATCTGTGCCTAGGACAAGGCATTTAAAATGCGACGAAGAGAAGCCCTTCTGTAGCCGCTGTCGCCATGACAAGTTCGACTGTGAGGGCTACGCAATGCCTAAGCCTCAGAAGCAACGCAGACGACAGAAGCCAAAGGCGCAAGCTGCCCAGCCGGCTGCCCAGCCAACTACACTGCCTTTAGCCATCAGTGAGGTCTCTTTGTTGACGGGCTTTGAAAGACTGTACTTGCAGCATTTCTTGCAGTGGACTACGAGGCAGCTTTCGGCTTCCCCGGCCTCGACAAACTTCTGGCTCCGCTACGCACTCCCTATGGCATACAGCCCTGGCTTTGAACCCCTCAGGTATAGTATGATCGCCGTCGGTGCAGCTCACAGACTGTTCATGGCCCGCTCGGTTGGTTATTCGCACCCCTGGGAGCTGAAGCGTCTCGCCATTCACCAGTACAACAAAGCTATTGCATCGATCCTGCCTACCATGTCTACCAGCAAGTCGACATCGAATATGCACTGTATCCTGGTGTGCTGTCTGCTCTTCATCTCCTTCGAGGGTCTTACCGGTCGCTATCAGGACCTTTTCCGGCATCTCACGGCCGGCAATCAGCTATTTCATCTGCTTCCACCTGCCTCCACTCCCGAGGAGCGTGCGATGACGGAGAAGCTCGTCGAAATATTCTGCCGAATCGGGGTCGAGTCATCTGGCTTTATGGATGAGCATTGTCTTTCAGGGGTATCGAAATGGTACTGCGATAACTCTACTAAGACCATGTCATCCCACCCGTTCAAAGACCTCGACGAAGCTTCGTACGAGCTAAGGCAGCTGGATCTCCGACCAGCAGAAAAGCCTTGGTACACTGACGGGGATACCGAATCAGACGATAGCGCCAGCGAAACTGAGTCACCTACTCCTTCCATCAAAGATACGCTTTGTCAATGGAGCTCGCGCCTGGAGGCGTCAAAGCATCTCAAGGAAGAGTACCTCTCGACCGAGGCGAGTGCCCAACTTGGAAACCTATGTCTACGGAAACGGTTCTGGCAGATGACCATCGACGCCTTTTCGTCCGAAGATGCATCGTCGGATCCCCAGACATTTGCCCCCTTCATGGCTGCGGCCGAAAGCGTGGCAGCGCCCTTTGTTGCCATGAACCAACCGACCTTTTCGCTCGACGGGGATCTCATCTCTGGTCTCTCCCTCGTCGCATCAATTACAAAGGATGCAGGAGTAAAGAGACGAGCACTGGGTTTGTTGCGGCAGCTCGATCGTCGTGAAGGCATCTGGGACAGTCGCGACGTCGTTGAGATGCACGAGCTCATGGCAACGCTTGGTGACGGCACTGACGGGTCTGAGGAATACGAGCCATGGGGTGAACGGGAGGTGCTGGCTGGGATACCTGGGATTATTGCGGAGCTTCGTTGGAGATCAGGGCAGGGCAGATGACGGGCAATATAGAAAGATGGCTTGTGTGTGTGGCATGGTGCAGAGCTCAGCTTCAGTCTATTATTTTTACCTGTTTTCTAAAAGGCATTTATTTGTACTCCGTACTGACTTGGACATAATTGAAATGGTATCAGTTAAATTCGATGAAGTTTGTTTTGTTCCAACCATAGGTAACTTGAAGAACCTGGCGAGGCCGATCTCGGCTCTTTATACCACGCCCTACGCCCTACGCCCTACGCCCGCCCCGCCCTACATCGTAAGTTGTAATTTAACCCCAAATCCCGCCCGTAGTGCCCCAGCACATGCCACTTTCGACCCGGCTGTCAGAGCAGCTCCTTAGAATGTGAACGTGAGTAATAGTTAATGACAGCTACCGCCCGCCAGGTGTCTCTTGACTGTAGAACACCCCTTAAGTTACGGCATTTTATAATGATACATGGTCGATTGACTCTCGCCATCAGCTCGTGGGCAGTGTCGAAACATCAACAACCAGCTTTCCCCTTGCCTTTCCGCTCTTGAGCTTGCTGAATGCTTCCGAAGCGTTGTCAATACTGTACACTTGGTCGATGACTGCGTGGACTTTGCCTTCAACCATGTTCTGAGCCATTGCCTCGAGATTCTCATTCGTCTTCTTCACAATCATCATCTCGAACCGTGTTGTCGGTCCTCCTAAAGCTGTTGGCCACATGGACATCTTGGCCACGTCGAGCATGAAGCCAAGGTCAAGTGATGGGGCGCCGATCAGGATGTACTTGCCGTCGGGTTTCAAGTAGTCTTTCGATTTCCAAAATAGCTCCGTGTTGTTGCCAATGTTATCGATGACCAAGTCGAACTTCTGCCCAGCGCTCGCGGCGCTCGCGTTCAGCGCCTCTACAAGGTTTCCATTCCGGTAGTCGATGGCCTCGTCGGCCCCGAGACCCTTGACCAGTGCCGAGTTTTGCGCCGAGCAGCTCGTGACTACCTTCGCACAGCAAGACACATGCTTGGCAATCTGGATTCCGAATGTGCCTGTTCCTCCGCTCCCACCGTTGATAAAGACGTGCATTCCGGACTGGGCACCCTGGAGGCTCTGAAACGCTGTGAGCCCTGCGGTGCCGAGGCAGGCAAGCTCTTTCAAGTCAATGCCAGCGTCGAGAAACTCCTGAGGTACTTTGGCAATACTGTCGGTCTCCTTGACCAGGACGAGCTCGGCAAGCGAGCCATGTCTTTCGGGGACACTGAGCGATCCAAAAACGAGGTCGCCTTCTTTCAAAGATGGGCAAGTTGTCTTGAAGACGCGCCCGACAAAGTCGGTCCCTGGGGTGGAAGGGGTTGGGAGACTGAGTCGTCCCAGTATCGGGAGCTCGGAGACTTTGTAATCCTGAGGGTTGAGTGAAGTGCTGAAGACCTCTACCAGAGTTGCTTTGCCTGCGGTCGGCAGTTGGGGCCGTGGTACGTTGTCGTTGATCCTCAGGTTGTTCTCTATTCCGTTGCTTGTCGAGGTATACTCGCATGCAAACATGGTGGATGGCGCCGCCGCATCGCCTGTGGCTGACGACATTGTTGGAGATTGTATGGACGCGAGACTGAGACTGCGGGAACGGATTCCTTGTTCGTCATGCAAGTCTTGTATTAATGAATGTTGGGGACGGGGTCTTGCTAACATCTCCGAGCGTCGGAGAGATTGTGGTGCGAGCACTACCTACCTCTTACCCGAGAACGAGAAACCTTAATTCAATTAAAATGCCCTGCATAATTACTGAGAGGGCATTAAATTAGCATGATATCTCAGCCAATAGCCAACCTTGTGGTGGCGCAGCCATCCGATGGCTCCGGTGACGTCGACGCTTGTTTCGAATCCAGTCGGTGAAGCCGGCCAGGAGACTTGGCCCGCCTTGGCCCTCCGACTCAGAGACTTTAGCCGAGCTTCTTGGCCGTGTTTCTAGTCGGCGAGGTTCTGATGTTACTCTGTTCAGTGTTCCCAGCACTCAGAGTTCTCATCACCCAGGTGCACCCCGATCGGGGGATCGCTCCCGAAATTGCCCACAAGAGATCAAGTGAAGGTGCCAGGCTAGGTCCAGGGTCTAGTTAGATCAGGTGGATTAAAGGGTTATAATCCCCGGGCATCCCGCCCAATGAATTATCGAAAGCATTTGGTTGGACTGCTCGTACACTGCTCGTATACTGCTCGTACATTGGCAAAGACAGGCCCGGAGCACATGAAATCGACTAGTGGGAACCTCCCTGGCAAGGAAACGCATGCAAGTACTATCATGCTTCTCGACCTTGCACTGGGAAAAGCTCAAGTCAACTGGTGGTGGGCGAGTCCTCCGCTGCCAATGCCGTATCTGGAACGGGGTATTTTACGACAATCCAGTTAACCGGTTGATCGCAATTCAGGCGGTGTATGGTGTCGGTCCAACTTTCAGGTTCATGGGAAGAATAAATAGATGAGGCGATCCTCCCTGTTTTCACAACCCAGAGTCGACAGCAACATTCCTGAAATCAGCAAGCTCATACTAGACGTCCTACTATATTCGCCACAATGCGCTTGCTCCTCTTTTCAGCCATCAATGCAGCGGTGCTCCCTATTGGCCTATGCAAGGCTGCCTCACCAGATGACGGTATTCCTGAACAATGGAGGACTTCGGTGCCCCAAATCTGGGACTATACCAACATACGATCGGTGTCCGAACCGACTCCAGACCTAACCGTGTATCCCAACTGGACGTTGGATCAGGTTATGGATGGCGAAGGGTACGTTTGCAAGGCTGTCCAGCTTCAGCATCATCATGGCATAACGACATGGATACTGATCAACTTGTAGAACCATCAATGTCTGCATGCGTTGGGGGTCCAACCGGACCTTGGGCGAGGCAGAACGGCATCAGCTCGAGTCCGTGTACAAGACCCATTTCGGCCAGTGGCTGCAGTGGCTGCCAGGTCACGACAACTTCCCTTTTCCTCGAGTTGATATCAAGGTCGTTGGGTGGGCAGTGAGCAACCGGGCCTTGCTGCAGGGGTCCACGGGTGGCGTCCATGTTTACACGGATTTCACTGACAAGGACGGCCACGCGACTTGTGATCCTGGCTGTTCATGGCACAGCATGAAGGACGAAGGTGGTGACTTGAGCGGCTGCCCTGGGGGTCCCGCCAACCGCTTTCACCAGTTCTTGTACCTGGATCCTTCATTCGGAGACTTCAACATGGGCGCGGCTTCTGGGCCCGGAGTCTCAATCAGCTTGTCTGGTTGGGAAAGGATCGGCAGCAAGAGCGAACAGTGGCCCATGCTAGCCCACGAGATAGTATGTGCTGACCACGAGCGAGACCCAAAAGTGAGGGCATACTTGGCTAATTCTGTACTTATAGGGACATACCTTTGGATTCCCCGACTTCCTCGACGACGGCAATAGGTACACGAACCGTACGGTCTGCGATCTCCTCTGGATGCCAGAAAACGCCCCAGAAAAGTTCTTGATGAACCCGGGGAGCGGAGGATCGGCCATGCCAGAGAAACTGACGGAAATGGAAGGTTGGATGCTGCGGCACTGGTGGTCCAGATTCTCGCGGCTGCGGAGCTGGCAGAGAGACGACGTCACTTGGCCGTCACCTCCCCGGTGCGATGAGCCAGCGATCGATGCGAGGGGATATCAAGCCGATGCTACGCAGCGACTATCAACTCGGCTGGACTCTGGTCGCTGCCTAGCCTGAGGCAAGGGATGGTTCACTTGCTGGTCACTTTACTGGTAAATTTACAGCTGGCGGACCTGATGTACAGAGATTGCGGTGTATAGTACTCCCGATACAATTTAGGATGTTGCTACGTTTATCGTAACTTCCGAGTGCCACCGTGATCCTTCAAGACGACGCTTAAAAGGTGCCATATTACTCTATTCAAGACCTTTAGATAGCTTGGGTTCGTCCTTCCGGGCCATAATAGATGCTTCTAGCCATTATTAGCCTAGGAAGGACGTTGGCTTGGAAAGGAAAATAGGTTATCTTCAAAGGAGATCTATGTCAGCCCGACTTTTATCAAAGTAAGCAAACAAAGGCAGTAATCATACGCACATCAATATAGTGACTTGTAATATAACCTATTTTTCAGATGCGTGCCGTGTTGAAAGAAGAGCCAACAACATTGCGTCATCAGATGGAACGAGAATCTACTTGCACGGCCACGTATTAGATGAAATAGGACGAGACCAACCAACCTTCTGGGCGCTTCTACCATCTCAAAGCGTATGCACAACAGAAGCAGCATGCGTGGCCTGTCGTCTGCAACAATGCCTTATCTGAACTGCTCAAGCCTTGGACGTCACACGATCCATTCCACCTAGCGTTGGATTTCGTAGAAACCCAGTTGCACCACTTTGTTTCTGCGGCATCTTCTCTGTAAAGAAATAGAGAGAGGCCTGAGTCCCAGGTCTACTTAAACAGTGCCATTTTCCTCTCACCAAGCAGATAACATTGCCGACACAAATTATTCAACCGCAACAAACATGCCTTATTCCGACTCTTCACCGTCATACGAGGAGGATTGTGGCAGTTTGTCGGGTCGAAGCAGCACCCTCGCGTCTCTCACCGACAGCGAGACGCTCGAAAAAAGAGGAAACATGTACATCTACATTGACCATTCCAACTTTTGGATCCAAGGCGAGAACAGAACCGGGAGAGGAAAGTTGGACTACCATGTCGCAAAGTTTCAGTCTCTCCTCGTCCAGGAGACTGAGATTGCAAGGGAAATGACCAAAGCCCACGTCAGAGTCAACGTCTACGGCTTCATCCCTGAGAAATTCAAGAACATCTGGAAAGCACATGGTGCGAGAGTTCACGAGCTTGTACGGTCGTGTTCCAATCGCGAGAAGGAGGTAGACACCTCCATCGTCGCCGAGTCGGTTGCGGAGGCCGTCGGGGCACTCCACAAAGACCCCCCGGGCACCAAGAGCGAGTTTGTGATTGTCTCTGGTGATAGGGACATGCGTCCTGCCGCCAAGAAGATCATCGGGTGTGGGTTTCCAGTTCACGTGTGGTCGTGGAACAGAGGCTTGTCGGGTGTGTACAGGGAGATGGAGAGGCAAAACCGAATGCTGGTTACAGTACACCTGCTCGATCATCATCAGAACCGTTTGGTTAGAAAGTCATCGCGCGTTGGTATGAGGCAGCAGAAGCGTCGCGATTTGGCGGGGAATTGGAGAGCCTGAAGAAAAGGATAATGGCCAACGGGGGGAGTTGGATGCTTGTGTATTGCCCAAACAATGGTGAAGGTAGTTCCATTGGGATAGACAGAGGTCGAGAGAGCGTTGCAAGATGTTGCGTAACTAGGAAGATTCGATTCAAAAGACACTTCAACCTCGCCATTTCTTCCCTGGTCTTGTGTACTATAAGCTAAAACTACTCCGTACTCCGTATAACATCACTAGTGCCAAGCTTTGCCAAGAGATCTCATAAGATAGAGTTCGATAGAGATTCCAGGAGGCATCTAGGGCTTTACCATTTACGTGGTTGGTGCCGTTACTGAGGAAGTTACATGTCAAAGCGCCATCACTTGAGAGATGACGAATGACTAGAGATAACAGGTTAACGCCATTAAAATCTCACATGTTTGAGCGAAAAGCGAGGCCGTCTCCAGCAGAGCGGTCGATCTATCGTAGCACGGATGCCTCATTTAAATTACGGCCCAAACAACTAATAAGACCCAGGCCTTAATAACTTCAAGTGGATACTATGCACGACATCAGTCTAGTTCCATCGTCGACTTGTGGCAATAGTCTGAGGAACTAACCTCACTAACCTCGACTATTGATTTCTGGTGCCGCCAGGGGCATCGAATCTTCTATAGTGGCCCCTTTTCCCCGTTCTCTCCCCACGTCTACAAAAGGATGCCAAGAGGAGGCGCTCGCCAAGGTCCACCAGTTTCCACTTTCCGTTCTTTCCAGTCTTCATCCTAGTCACTCGTTACTTATCGCAATGCGATCTGCCGTTCTCTTACGTTTGGCCTTGAGCCTTTTGGCCGTTGACTCTGCGGTTGCAGGCCCTTGCAGGCCTAGTAAGTACCATCTCCAGTGTATCTCTCAGCTTAGCCAAGACTCACCTCCTTGTGTTAGTCTCTACCGAGACGACAACTGCTGTCACGTCGACCGCCTCTACCGAGACATCGTCAGCCGCTTCGGTTGAATCGACCACTTCGGTTACACCAGCCACGTCCTCTGGTACTACCGAGTCCTCAGCCGAGACATCTGCATCCAGCACTGTCACGCAGTCCTCGGCCGAGACGTCCGTCTCCTCCACTGTTTCGGTCGAGACGTCTGCGTCCTCCACCGAGACAACCGCATCCTCCACAGAGGCATCCACATCCTCCGCCACCGAGTCGACCGAGTCCTCCGCTACCACGGACTTCACGACCACATCAGCTGCCACGACGGCGTCGACAACCTCATCTGCGCCCACCGTCACCTTTAGCATCGTTGCAAGCGGCTCGGGTCCCGTCGAGGGCAGGGGCCTGCAAACATACCCCCGCGCAAACAGTGTGGCGGTCTTCGACGCCCAACCGGGTGGCAGCTTCGGCCCCTCGGTCCGACCCTTCTCAATCGACGCCCAGGGACGACTCATCAACGACCTCGGCTACTTCCTCTGTGGATTCTACGACGGAACAAATGACCAGCCAAACCGCCCTGCCGAGGTTGGCACCTGCGACAGCGAGTACGCGCTGGTCCAGGCGTTCCTCAAGTGCCAGCAGACAGCCGACCTCAAGCTCAAGTGCTCCATTCCGGCTATAACTTGCGTGGCTGGCGACCCTGATGATTTCTTTACTCCCCCGACTTGCGAACCGGTTGCCGGCACGTGGGATAATCTGTATGTCAAGGTGACGGGACCGGGCCATGTGCTGCATATTGGAGATGCCAACGCCCCCAGCTACTATGAGCCTCTCGAGTTGAGTGTTCTGGTGCTTTAGGAGACCTAAAGGGTTCCAATACAACCAGCACTCGTGAACTAATGTATCTGCCGGGCCCCGGGGTTAATTCTTGTGTATATATAACAACGAGTATACCTTGCTATGTGCGACAAGGCACCTTGGGAAGGAAAAGGCTGTAAACGAATTCACTTGTCTTATCTTGCTGAATGCCCCCGCTGCTTTGTGGTTGATATATCACCTCTTTCACTGAGAAGAGAAGTGCCATTGTCATCAACAACCATGTAATGGTGATGTGCTACCAATACTCTCTGACTGTGCCTACGCCAAGAGGCGCTTAGGGATGAACAAAATTATTCCCGGCGGTCATGCTAACAAGATCTCCTTCCAGACAGGGCCCGGAGCAAGACTATTCGGAATCGCGTCCTGGATCAGGTAGCCAAAGCCTCGACGCTCTGCCAGGCCACCTCGCCACTCTAGAATTAAAACATGGAAATATTTCCACTCCCCGTTCGTCTTTGGATAGGCAGTTACACATCTCTCGAGCTGGTTATACTGATAGTAGCTTGGCTCGGACAAAAGGATCACTTCGAAGCATGTCTGCGATTCAAAGTATGTCGTTTCTTCGAATCCATCGAGCCAGACAAAGCCACATGCCGAGCCGCTGCGGTCCACCAGCGAGCTGGTTCCTTCAAAAACGTCCATGTCGGAGATTCCGTACACCACCGAGAGGGTCCAGAACTGTAGGATGTGATACGGCGGCGTGTCCCGGGTGAATGAAACCGTCTCTGTAGGTATAGTGCGACTTGTATCCAGCTGCCCCGGCACAAGGTGACCATGAGAAAACGGTCGTCTTTCGCGATATCCCATGTATCTCCTATCGTGGAAAGGAAATAAGGGGTTGGAACTATAGTCTCAGACCAAACTGACGATTCCTGAGGGGCTTCTCTTGTACCAAATGATCCATGTCTTGTCCCTGAGCACGTCATTCTCGCTTGGTCTTGAATGCCTAGCCAAGAATGGCCTTATTTGCCCCAACCAACCTGTCCATGAATAGCTTGGAAACGCGCGGCGGCGCCGCAGAATGCTCTCCTGGGCATGAAAGAGGATGAAGAGATCAAACGTGGCCGTGGGGAGGCCCTCTAAAAATGTGCACCTCATGACTTCAGAGAATCGCCGGATGATGCCCGCCATGGCCCGAGGAGCATCGGCCTGGTTGGTCAAGGTTCGCTTGGTGTAGGACTGAAGCATAAAAGCATAGTCGATTACAGGCATCTTCATCAGGATGGCCCCTGGAAGCAGGTTGGGGCACGCCAGACCGATTAGACTGGTTGGTTGGAGCACATCAGTTAGGTGTTCGGCTCGCTCTGCTCTTCGGCAGCGGTAGAAGAGTTTGTCACCCATAAAGTATAGGATCCGCCGTGATAGTAGTCGCTCTTGGAATCTATAAGCCGTTAGGTTTTGGACTTTTGGGCTCCTTTGGAATGGAAAAGGTAGCATACGTCCATCCTCTAGAGTCGTACATGGAACGGTCTAGAAGACCATCCAGTCCCATCATGACGCCCATCGTGATCCCGGGCATCACTTCAAACGTGTTGTTTGACCAGTTTCTCGTCCCGTGCTGGACACCAGCAAGACGAGCATTGGCGTCGTGGCCACAGCCCGCGACTACGGTCAACCAAGCCCTCTCGTAGATCAGGTCCATGGCGTTGACGCCTTGACCCAGGTCATCGGCATCGTTCTGAATTAGACATAAAGCATCTACCCACAAATACCTGCATCCTAGGCGTCGGACAAGGGCGATGGCATCACTGATCGTCCTTGGTAGTCGAGATGATACCCTATTGAGACCTCCTGGAGTGAGCAGTGTCTGCCTGTTGGCCTTTGTGAGTCGAAGGTTGGCCACGGCACCCCATACGTAGCTCAAAGCCACGTATCTCTCAACGTGCTTAACCTCGACGAGGCAGCCGGCTTGAACATCGATGAGGCGAATAAAGGGCAGGCCACGAAAGGCGTCGGTGATTGGCAAATCACTTGGAAGCTGACAAATATCTCCATGAGATTGCTGACAAGAAGATATCCAACCCAAGATCCTTGACGCGTCAACGACAGGTCCTGTGGTCGGCTCCATAGCTCCAGGCCAGTTCCCAGTGCCCTGCCCGGTATTCTGCGTCGTGCCAAATCCGATCCAGACATCAGGCCCAGCGTTGCGCACATTGAAGGCATAGCGTCCCCCAGGCCCATCAGACCAAACCAACCAAACGTCTTGGTCATCGAGCATATCCCTCTGGCTCTGGAAGTAGGCCTGGACGACGAGGCAACAGAGTAGGCACGTGCTGCTCTTGACCTGGGAGCCAGAGCCTATGTTGTAGACTAAATCGTCCAAGTCGCGAAAAGGTATTTGAGAACACCATCCGCAGAGCGTGGTTGATGACATGTTGAGGGTTGACACGAAATTAACTATCAACTCGACGGTTGGAGGTTGAAAAGCTGAGAGAGGGGCAGAGTAGTCATCACGTGCAGGATTGTAGGACCAAAGACAGCCAATAGACTGTTTTAAGCCTTGTATTGGTTCATATCTCATCTCACCCCAGTCAACATTTCCATCACAAGTCAACTATAGCCCAAGCTCAGTCAACTTGACAACGCTCAGGCTGACCTGGTTGGTGCTGCTGGGGGGAAGCCTTCCTCCTCCAATGATCAGCAAGAAGTTGTCATCTTCATCAAAAGTCATCAGGCTCCTCGTGTAAGCGTTGGGCTGAGGCGTGGCGTACTCGACCCAAGATCCTTCAGCGCCGAGGTTCTTGTTTACAAAGATTGCCGACTGGCTTCCGGCGCTGATGATGATGCTGCCGTTGGGTCCGCCTACGCTGCTCCAGACAACAGAGGGTGAGCTGACGGGACGGGTGCCTTTGTTGGAAACGAGGACGTGAGACGGCGCCTTGAGGATGTTGAGGGGATCAGAGGAGAGCCGGTAGTGGAGCCGGCAGCCGTCGGTGCCACATGCTTCGTAGGCGAAGATGTATTGGCCATTGGGAAGAAGAGCGAGTGAAGGCATTCCAGGACGACCCGCATAATTGTTATCGTCATGGACATCGTCAACGAGAGGAGACCACTTGAGGAGATCCTTGGTGGTCTGGTGGACAAGCTTCTGGCCGTACTTGGGGTCTCGCTGGTCTGAATAGTAGCAGACGAGCTGATCCTTGTACACCCTGGTAGGAAATTAGCAACGAGTCTCAAAACACTGATGAGACGTGCACATACATCATATAGGGCTCCCACACTGGTGTGAGTCCATTGTTGGGTCGAGCTTCACCTCCTTCTGCGATAGAGCTCACAAACTTCCACGATTTGCCACCGTCAGTGCTAGCATAGACATCGATCTTTGTCTTGCTCAGGTCTGTGGGGATACTGTTGCCGGAGCAAATAATGGTACCCTTTGGGAATTTGCCAATGGCCCTGGGCAACTCGTACAGGTCAGGCTGATACCTCAAACCCCAGCCGTTGACCTGATCCTCAACCTTTCCAATCTCAGTCCACTTGACACCCCCGTCAGTAGACTTGTAGATGGGAAAGTAGACGAGCGGGGGCTCGGGAGAGTAGTTCTCCCAGGTAGCCAGAAGCGAGCCGTCTGAGAGCTCAATGGCACGGGCGTAGAGGACACGAGGATCTGTCCAGTTGGCGTTGGAGGGAGGCGAGAAGATGACCTTGTTGGAAAATGTTGAAGAGGGAAGTGTGCGCTCCACGAGTGTAGGTGGCGCGTTATCCAGTGAGTTTGGGGCTGGAGCAGCGAAAACGGCAGGGAGGCTTAGAAGGCCTCCCAGGAATAGGGACTTGATGAGCATCTTTGTTGCAAGACCCAATGTTGGTGCTGTGTGTCCTCGAGTGTTGATGCCCAATGCCCTGTTCAACTAGGTACTTATAATCAACTAGTATCTAATCCTCTGACCTCGGCATGTCAACAACATGAGAGACCTCGTGATCCAAGATCCTTGTCCCCCGAAGCAGATGCCGTCTACCGACGCAGCCACGGAGCTTGTTCTTCTAGCGCCATCATGTCAATGGTGCGGCAAATAGACGACGTAAACTCCCTCATTCCGCGTTTCCGCATTCAGATCTATCCCGCTTCTTCTGGAAGCTCCCCCGGTCTAAACACCTCACTATCCCCCATATCCTGGTAAACCTTCGTCGTAGTGCGGGGCCCCGCGTGATGCGGAGATGGGGAAGAAACAAGCGCTCCAATCAATCTCGGGAGGAGCGGGTTGAAACTTTTGGAGACTCCTGTGAGTGGCTGAATAGGGTCGGATCGGAGGGGAAGTTCGTGGACATAGTGATCGGCATGAGTCGATATCAGCAAGGTTAGCGGCCTATAGAGCGGAACATTTACTCGAACGGTGAATAGCTTCAACCGCACCACTCGGAGATCGGAGGTGTGAAACTAGCCTGCTTGATCCACTGGGGAGTATATTAATTTATAGTTGTCTTTCTAACTTAATTAAGACCTGGATTTCTCTACTTACTTACAACTAGTTTACTTATTAATACGTTAAGGGTAGGTTTATAAGTAGTTATAATAAGCCGACCCTTCGTGTAGTTAGCCAAAGCTTTACTTACATAATATATTAATACTACTGGCAGCACCCTTGCAGGTAGGGATGTTCCATACTATTTAATTAGACAGGCAGCATAAGGAAATATCATTTTCTTATAGTGAGGCGGTAAGAGATTTTCTAAGCCCTCGTCCTAATTAGGAAGAACATACGGATAGGTAGTCAGATCGACAAAACAGCGCAGTCGGATTGGAACCCGATTGCCGGAACCCGAGGCTTGATGGCCACGCCTAGCACTAAAGAGGCAATACTGTTAGCCCCTCCAATGCCTGCGAAGGAGGGAGTTGGCTGCGGTCTTGGCCTTGGCTATATATCTGAACAACGGTCCACACCACCTCAGCTGGCAAACACTACGACCAGGCCAGGGACTCTTTCGCACCCCCAAAGCTTCCCAAGATGAAGTCAATCACCAATCTTGCACTTTTGTGCACATTCTACGTGGCTGCCGTCCAAGCCTTCAAGAACCCCATCCGAAAGCCAGGGCCTGACCCTTCCCTGGTATTTGCGGACGGGTATTATCACTTGTAAGTCATGCGTCATTTTGGAGCCGGGCTATATCAGAGAGGCTGTCTTGTGGAAAATGCCAAGTTTCATTACTAATGGCTTGTAGAACATACACGACGTATAACCGCATTGAGATCACAAAAGCAGCCAAGCTTGGAGGTCTCATCAACGGGGAGACAAAGACGATATGGACCGACACCAACAGAACTCGCAGCGCAAACATGTGGGCGCCTGAGATCCACAAGATCGATGACATCTGGTACATGTTCTACTCCAGCTGCGACGCGTCCCTGCCGTGCTGCGACAGCTGTCAGACTCGAGTTCTTCGAGGCTGCAATGCTCCAGGCCCTTCAGACTGCAAATACACTCACCTGGCAGATCTCGTTCCTCCCAAAGGCTCACAGGGCGGTGCCGATGGCAACTTTGCCTTTAGCATTGACGGGACATACCTGGAGATTCCGGGTAAAGGCCGTTTTCACGTGCTGAGCATCATTGACAAGAACCTGCTGCAATCTCTCGCCATCACTCGTCTCAACACCAAGACTTGGACGGTTGAGGGCTGGCACGTCATTTCAGTACCGGACCAGCCCTGGGAGAAGAATACGACCAATTCGAATCCCAACTCGATCAATGCTGTCAACGAAGCTCCCCATGTGAGTTGTTCTTGTCGAAGATGAGAAACGTGCACTGACGTCTCAGCCGCTTTACCATGACGGAGAGATCTGGCTTTCTTACTCTGGATCTTACTGTGGAACTCCAAACTATGCACTTGGACTTTTGCATTATAACGGCGGGGATCCTGTGAAGGCTTCGTCATGGGACAAAATCGGTCAAGTGTTTTCGCAAGCCAACGGGAATTATGGCACCGGACACAACTGCTTCTTTACTTCGCCAGATGGAAAGCAAACCTGGGTCAGTTTTACAATTTCTAAAGCCCAATGCTTCAGCTAATAGTTCTGCAGAACGCCTTCCACGCAACCAGCAACTCGCGAGGATCTTGTGGTGGGGACAGATACACTCTTGCTCAGCTGGTGACTTTCAAGGCGGGCAAAACACCGGATTTTGGCGTGCCGCAGCCTCTTTCTGCTGTGTTGAATCCCCCAAGCGGGGAATAGTTTGGATGATGGTCTATTGAGTAGTACTTACTTTCGGGTTTGTTGATATGACCAATGCGGTACTGTACTGAAGCCACGTCATGCTCGTCTCGATACACGCGAACAACAGTACCTGGTATCTACCGACCTACGCAGGTACTCTTGTTGATTTTTAAAGTTATTCCTCAAGGCCATTTGGCCTTTTCTCTGTCCTTGACCTGCTCCTTCGCTTACTAATTATGGCTGTGGTATCAAAGTTTGTCGGCTGTGATAAGGTGCATGCTCCCTCCCGTGGTGGTGATTCATCCTCCCTTTGTTTACTCTTCCGCGCAACCACCAACAACACTCTCGCCTCCAAGCATCTGCAATCATCATCACTGAGATCGCAGCCTCAGGGAACACCAAAACCACTGTTTTCAGTACCGGCCAAAGATGGACAGACACTCAACACCAAGACCGCTTTTTGTTTATGGCACACTGAGAGCCCTACCCCTCTTGGCCTGGGCTTTGACTGGTGATGCGTCCAACACCATCGCCGTGGCGCCTCTTGCTCGCCCAGCCAAAGTCTACGGCTACGCTCGATACGCCCTCAAGAACCGCGACTTTCCAGCTGTTGTCAAAAATATCAATCAAAATTCCACGGTCGATGGACTTCTGCTCACGCTGGAAACAAAATCCCAGCGCAAAAAGCTCGACGACTTCGAAGGCCAATCATACAGGGCCACTGCTGTGTCGGTGGAGGTGGAGGATGGGCGTATAGTTAAAGGGGACATGTATGTCTGGGACGGGGATATGGCTGACCTCTCGACAGAGCCTTGGGAACTGGATACTTTTGTGAAAGAACGATTGGAAGATTGGATCGACCTTTTTGATGGGATGGAGCTGATCGGGGAGGATTCGGACACTGAAGAAAAGTGATTCAAGAAAGGGGGGCTGAGGAACCAATCCGGGAGTTGATGGTTGTCGTCCATGCTGAGACAATGGTGAAGATAGGAGGAATACTGATGCATCTTGCAAGCGGAATGATCCATATGCCCATTGACAAGTCGTGTTTCCAAGCCACTGGAAAGGGAGCTGCTTGAGGCCAGCAGTGAGCTGCTTTTCCGACCTATTTCCCAGGATGGGGTAGAATTGTAGCATGATGGCACCTGGATACAGCAAGCTGAGTGCCTTTGGTTACATCTGCAACTGGTAGTCTATTGTTATTTCCAATGACGAGACTGTCAGCCACAATAGCAAAAGACACAATTATCAATACATGACGGCATCAAAACCCAATACCGTAAAACACCGTAACCTAATTATTTTGACCTTTTATGGCAGTAGCCATAAACTGGTAGTCTATCAGAAAACTCCTATCAATTTTCCAAGTCCTTCTCTAGCAGTGCCACAACCCCCGAGTACACATCTTGGCAAAAGTCCTCACTCCCCGAACAGTAACTGTCGTTGTGCAACTCGCCTCCGAGACAACGCGTGACAGCGGTTCCATAGTTGGAGCTGGCCATCCGAACCTGGCCCAAGAGCCGATGTGCAGTAAAGTAGTCCATCGGGAGGCTAGATTCCTCCTGTGGAGTTTTCAACGAGTCAAGAGTCCTTCCGAGGATCAGCTCAATAAGAAGGACCCCCAAAGACCACAAATCCGGGTTGCAAAATGGTGGTGATGTTGCTTTGCCTTTTCCAGCACCCGGCCGTTGTCTCATGAGAAAGGGCCTGGAGTAGACGGGGTAGCCCTGCTGTTTGAAAAAGAAGATGTCGCGGCTGCTGAGAGCATCTGGCAGCCAGGGGTTACCGTGGAGCTGCAGAATGCTCGACGAGGCTACCACAGCAAGCTGTAGACGGTCTCGATATGGCAGGTGAAATGGGTTGTCCTTTTGCTCGAGGATCTCCCTTAGTGAGATGACTGACAGATATCGTGGATTTTGGTAGCCTGAAGATCGAATTGGAGACAGAGAATACTCCTTTGCCCCGAGAGGCAAGCTGTCGCGAATGGTTCCGTACGAGCTAATCTGCGTCTGTCTTCGGCCATTTTTGATCCTCTCGCAAAGACTCAAAGGTGCCATGGCAGGAAGACATATACCTGCCATCGCACCCGGCGTGGGCATGTGCAGGTTCGTTCTTGCCGGGCTGCTCTGTGTGTGAACGAGTAGGGTCGTAGACGAGAACCCTCCCGACAAGGCAGCAAACCGGACACTCTTCTTGCGTTGTCTTCTGCTTGAAGGAGCAGAAGAAATGGACAACCCGGTTGAGAATGCTGCGGTTGCAACTATCTTACCAGGTTTGACCCTGATCTCTTCCCAAACTATGGTGCGTTGCAAGTCCTCGGTGTAGGAAGCGGCTATCTTGAAGGTGGTGGAACTCATGATTCCTTCCTCGCCATCTACTGGCAAGACCTCAGCCGCTCGACTTTCCAGTCCAAGACCAACATCATGTCCGCAAGGACAGTTCAGACTGGACCCCAAAGCGCGATAAAGGCTCTCCGACATGGCCCGAAGTAGGATGAAGAGCCTTCCTCGAGACCGTCCCCGCCTAGCGGGCTCGAGCTCCATGTTCCGATCGGTCAAGTTCTCCAGGTTGGAGATGCTCTGTCTGATCTCGGAGAGGAGATCAGCGTATCGTGAACGGCTCAGCGTAAACATGGCTCGCTTAAGCTCTGAGACCATTCCTCCCTTTTGGGAATCTATCCTCCTGATAATCTCATCAATCGTTGTCTTGAGGTCACTGATAGTAGCTTCGAAAACATTGAAGCCCCTGCCGAGCCGGAACTGGATCTTTTGCAGAGTCTCTTCCTCCTTCCAAAGATGTCCCACCGGATTGTTGATCAGGGCCTCGATCCGAGAGTGAGGGACGAGGCCGATGAGGAGCTTCTCGCACACGTTCTGTAGCTTGACTCTTTCCGTCTCGAGATTCCGGATCAGGCTCTGTAGCTCGCGCTTGTACTTGCGCCATCGCTGCAACGTGGCGAAGCCTGCACCATAATTTTCGAGCGCCGCGATGACAAGGGGAATTGAACCGAGAACGATGCCTGCGATCTCGAACCCAGACATGATGGAGGAAGTGTCGATGATGGTCTTGCGAGGTTTATCTCTCAACGTCAGGATATTGGGCATGCATGACAGACCTCAGCTCGAGCGGGGAAATGTGCACTTTCAACTCAACACGTCAGCAGAAAACTCTTCTGCGTGGAGGGGAAACCTCGCTGTGTCGTCTTAACCGCCCAGAGTTCCTCGTCTTGTCTAGTCATCGAGTGGTTTCATACTTCGTCCACCCGCGTTATACGATGGAGCAGAGCATCGCCAGCCACGTCACCCGTTGTCTTGGCCTCTTTAGCAACGCCATGGGCACTTCCGACACGAGTGTCCTTGATCCGCCGGCGTCGTTCAACCGAGACGTCAGAGATCAACAAACCAGGTTCAAAGTGTGGTCTGGCAACATCGGAGCGCATCGTATTGGAATGAGCTCGCTCGATCATCGTCTCCGAGACTCTTCGCATGTCCGAAATCAAGTTGTGAACCTCCTTCAAGATCTGACTGGGCTCCTCCAAGACGCCGTCGCCATCATCAGTGGAGAAGAATCTTCCTGGGACCAGCTCAGTGGCGATGAGGGCATGGTTCCAAGCCAAGACTCTGAGGACAGCGATTCCCCTGATACAGAACTGGACCAGATCTCGGCCGACGTCGTAGATGTCGTCAACTGCCTTCTTCGCTTGAGCGTGGCCATCCGAAACCCCGCACCTCACGATCGTTTTGTCGAATCAGACTCGACAGACACGTCCCATTATGAGCCATTCGACATTCAGCATGTCTATTCCAAGTTTGAATCGATCGACTCGGAGCTTGCAGAGAGACTGGGCAAGGCGATAAGTCGGAGACGCCAGTTCTTCAAGTACAGAATGGTTCACCACATGAAGCTATCCCAGGGTCTTGAGCATTACTACCTTGGAGATGCTGAAACTATTGCCTCATCGCTACCAGAGCACCTCAAGGATAGCTTCCGCATGGGCCAGACAGCTCGTGGAGATGACTGTTCCGATACCGGAATCTCTCAGACGTCGTATACCACGTCTGTGGCAGGCATGAATCAGTGCCGCGTCCCGCCACTGCCAGAAGAAGCATCCAACGGTGCCTTTGAGTGTCCCTTTTGCTACATGATGATTGATGTCACCGATAGGTCTTCCTGGAAGTAAGTCACGAAGCCAACTGCAGGCGGGCCTGAGCTAACCGACTGTTGAAAGGAAGCATGTTTATGGGGATCTCCGACCATACGTCTGTCTGGCCAAGGATTGCACGACCCCAGAAAGGGAGTTTTCCCGACGACATCAATGGATGAACCATGTCAAGCAGAACCACTGGAAGGTATATCCATGTCCATTTGCCTGCGATCTAACCTTTTCCTCCACATCCGAATGCATGGAGCATGTGTCCCGGAGCCACCCAGGAGCGGGCACGCCAAAGGAACTGGAAGCCACGATAAGTCTCAGAGAGCAACCCCTGGACATTCGGCAAGGGATTCCTTGTCCCATCTGTGGCGTGGACGTGAACCCGGCTCGACAATATCGGAGCCACGTGGGTCGTCATCAGGAACAGCTGGCTCTCTTTGCTCTGCCTGACTTGGAATCAAGCAACGAACCTGGTCCCGGCGACGAAGAAACCTCAGACGCCGAGTCTGTAGATGTACCATCTGATTGCGGCAAAACAAATGAGAAAGACGGCAGAACAGGGGAGGATCCAACTTCATCCTCCTCGGCGCATGGGCTCGGTAATGATTCCGGAGACCCTGCGGGCATCAAGCAGAACGAGTATTTTGTGCCACGCGATGGCATCCATGGAGAGGTTATTTCTGCCGATATATGCCGGCACTTGGGCAATGACGCCTGGGTGCGGCCTGCTCGCTACGAGGTGCGTTTCGATCGAGACGGGCGATCTAGGGCATCTGATCTCCTGGCGCCTTCAAATCGCGTGATTCTCCCAAGACCATATAGCTGACCTATTTTCTCCTCAAATCTGATAGAATGCGCAGATAGGTCAAGATATAGAAGGATACTATATCACAGCCTACCGAAAGCTTACTACAGTAGGAGACCCATATCATCCGTTACGTACACAACAGAATGCGCTGACCAAATCCCCAGCGTATGGTAGAAGACCTGAAGGCAGACTCGGCGCGCTGGGACTCGGAACAGCGCGCACAGATTGACCGTGGTTCTTCTAGAGGTATACATGCCATAAACATGTTACTTCCGCTTCGATGACAGATATATCTAACTCGCCCATAGTCCAATACCACTACTCCGAAACCCATAAGTCGCGCCATTACCACGGCCCTACCAGCGATTCCTATCAGGCGGGCCCCTCTGCCATTAACCCTCTACTCGATGGCCCTAGGCACCCAAGAACTGGCCCTCCTAGTTCTAGTGGCAGCCTTGACTACCCTAGCTCATAGACGCAGGTCCGCTACTCGTCAAGGCATGATCCATAGAGTGATTGCCTTGGGAACCAGGGGGCAAGGGAATAATGCGGCTACTCTCAGCGCAGAGTGTAGGTCAACTCCAGAGGATCAAATACACAGTGGTATGGGCAGAGAATGCTTTAGACATGGTCCGCTTTCGGCATCTTCTGTACAATTTAGGGGCACCACTCGGGTGTGAGGTTCCGGGCATGATCGATCGCCAGGCGCGGCAGATGAAAGCACATCCACCTCGACGAGGGAATTACCGGAGCGTACCTATGTAGCACCGACGAGCGGTCAATCATTATTCACAGATTTAGCACAACCCTTACCACAGCCATCAATCAATCCGTTCTAGACCTTCGTGCTTGAGCGGGAGGCCAAGATTGGTCCGAACCCTGACGGTGTGAGTGGAACCACGTGCGTGGTAGCTCGGCTTTAATACGACCACCAACGGGCTAGTTCAACGACATGATCGCACATGATCAAGATAGTACATGAAAGAGGCTATATCTCTATTCTTGCCTCTTGCTTTCTTTGCGGCCTTTTTTGGTTCTTGCTTGTCCTCGTGGAATCTTTCTCTGCGCCCCTCGACAGCATGAAGGTCACCGGCTTGCTCTGTGGCCCAGACCATGAGAATGAGAATGACACAGAATATCAGCCACTTCGTTCGTCCAGTCCTGACCCGTGGCAGGCAGAGGGTCAAGCAACACAGCGCAAAGCCCGTGTCCCGAGGATTCGCAAAGTGTGGAAAAACTTGGGGTGGACGGTCATTGTTGTTACAGGGCTGGTCGTGTAAGTCGAGCGTTTTCCCCCACTTGCATACCATCTAATGTTGTCTGCAGGATAACTTTCTTCCTCGTGGTCTTTGGAATTGAAAGATACTTTGTCCATGCCTACGAGTCCTCAGGCTTTGCACTAGCCGATCCGTTCGAGGACACTGAGAATCCGACCGAGGCTGCTGCAAGATGGGTCAAGCAACTGTCCCCCCACGTCTCCCCCGCCATGGTCCACTCCCACAACGACTACTTGCGACCTCGCCCCTTGTTTTCAGCCCTATCAGTGGGATGCGTGAGCGTCGAGGCAGATGTCTGGCGCAACAAGGAGGGAAATGAGCTGTTGGTCGGACATCACTGGTGGGATCTGACCCCGAGCAAAACTCTCCGGTCTCTTTACATCGATCCGCTTTTGCAAATTCTGGACTCGATCAACACTGAAACGTCGCAAGGAAACCAAAGATCTGAGCATCATCCTGCTGGTGTCTTTGCAAACTACCCAAACAGGACACTGATCCTCTTCATTGACGTCAAGGATGACCCGGTGACGACTTGGCCACTGGTTCTCGAGCAGCTGCAGCCTCTTCGAGAACGAAACTACTTGTCCCGACACGACAAGATGTCTTCACCAGCCACGAACCAGTCCTTTTATCCTGGCCCTCTTACGGTTGTGGGAACTGGAAACATCGTCAAGCGCCGTGACGTGAATGTCGGCACCGACCCGGAACGGTGGCACCAGTACCATGACGTCTTTCTCGACGCCTCCCTCAATTTACTAAGCCACCCTGGATATTGCGAGAGAAACGACACATATTGCTTAGATGTCCAAGAAAACGAATTCTACACCGCCTCGGTATCTCTGTGGAGAGCGATCGGGACACTCCTATTCGGCTTCACCACCTCCCAGCTCAAGACACTGCGAAGCCAGATCCAGATTGCCAAACGGCTGAACCTCAAGTCCAGGTACTGGGAGCTACCCGGCTGGCCGATATCGTACCGCAATTACGTGTGGAGAATACTGGCTCGGGAGGGAATCGACCTGCTGAACGCCGACGACATCGTCAGCGCGGCGACGAGACACTGGGGTTCCAATGTTATGAGTGAGACGGTTTGGATGTGCGGCGTTGGGTCTTTCTTGGTGGGCTTTTCAATCACTCTGATTTTGCTTGGGAGGAGGATGATTTGGCGGGAGTTGTCTTTGAGATAGATGGAGAATGGGATCATTTGGTTATTCATTATATACCCCGAGAACAGCTAGCTTCACCTGAAAGATACCAAGTTTATCCTATGAGCCTTGTTTCGTCATCAGAACTAGAAAAATGCCTGGGTTTGCATGCAGAATTTCCGGAAGCACCGCCGGTGTGGGGCCGGAGGCCGGGCCATGACCGGAGGTGTGGTTCGGGCGAGCAGAGCAGCCATGGAGATATTGGTTGTAAAGCCGTATGATCCGGCATTGCAAAAACTTTGTGTTTAAGCAGTGGTCAAATGGCGGATCAAGGAATGCGTCTGTCGGTTGCCGGAGCGCCAAGTAATCCGCAGTAGCTTGATACCAGGAGGCAAACCCGCCTTCCACTCAAGCAAGGGGACCTACAGAAGAGCAAAGCCTCCATCCACGAGTGATTTACCTCTTTCCTACGTCATTTATCACTTATCTCTTATCTAGGGGCTTATCGACCCAATATAATCGCCCGTTTGGCTGTGATATCCAGCCGACTGGCCTGACAGCCCCTGACAGCTGCCAACGACCGTCAACACCGCCATAGCACCACGCCTCTAGTATTATATATCAAAATTATGATTCATCCTGTCACCATCAGAGCTTAGGCTCGATGGCGCTGCGGTCTAAGACCCTTGCCCGGCCGGCCCATGACCCTCGAGATGATGTCTCCAGGAGAGGTCGGTGCTAGTGGAGGCGCCTACGGGCACACTTTTTTTGCACACTTTTATTTTTTTTATTAAATGAAGGGACTAGATAAGACGAAGCGTGCGATCCTCTGTATCACTTTTTTTTTTTTTTGCGACAAGAGGTCGGGGCGCAATGAGGCTCTACAAACTTCAATCGCTGCGCGCTGTCAACACCACGTCGAGAGGATACCACCCCCCCTGATCACCGAAATTTCCGATCGCATCTAGTAGTCAATCGCCAAGGCCGAACCCTGAGCTTATCGCCTCTTCTTTATTTAACCCCTAATTCCCCGAATCTACGCCTATGCCTTTGTTTGTCTCTCTTCGCGGCGGGCACAGTTCTCGCGACACTACTGCGACATCATGTATGGAACTTGCTCACGCATTCTTCCCCGCGACCCTGTCCTCTCCCCAACATTCACTAGAATGATTTAATTCGTTAGGATATCGCTATGTCGCGCGGTTACTGGCTTCTCACCATGCATCTGGCCAGCGACGCGACCCAGCGCTGGCTGCATGATGCATCTCCCCTGTCGGCCACTGAGTAGCGACGCCTCTGCGCTTAGGTAGGCAAATGTGCAGCAAAGTAGGGATGAGGGCGCTCTTTGGGATGCATTCCTGCGGGCTGGAGAGGCACGTGGTCCTACCTGATTCGGGAGTGTTTTGAACTAAAAGATGGCATGTCTTCCTGGCTTTGGGGGGAAGTCACTACACAACATGATGCTGCAACACCTGGCGTCTCCTCCTTACGCCTTCTTACCCAGCGCTGTTTATTCTTCCTGTTTGGCATTGTTCATAGGGGCTCTATGGAGAAACGAGTGGATGTCGCTAAAGCTACTGAGTTTACAGCTATCAAGTGCCCATCGCGCACATCTCAGTGCTGGTCCATCCAAATGTCCCCTGGACACGCTATTTACTCCATATACCTCCCTCTTAGAGCAGGATTCCCGAGCTACTCGGCGCGTCGAAGGAGCTTTGTAGAGGCTTGGTGTCTAACTGGGCAAAACAACTCCCGTCACCTCCGACTTGTCGTCAATGGCCCCGGCCCCACCTCCCCCGTCAGACCCACCCGAACTCCGGGCCACGGCGATCCCTCCCGCCTTTCCTCGTTTTTTGCCCAGGACCTGTATAGCCATGGTACGTCTATCTATCAGTCACTTGCGAGCGCGATCAAGGCAAGCGAAGCAGCTGCATCGGCGGCGCTAGGCCTCTGTCGCGTCCTCAGATTAGGTAGGATATTCACACAAGCCAAATATGGTCAGAATAGCAGCCTTGTATTATAGCTATCATCTGAGCCTGACAGGACAGTTTGAGATACAAGAATGCTATCTGCAACTAGGTAGCCCATGTTGACACCTTAAACCCGGTCGAGACTAAAATCGATGTTTATGATTGGCTTGGGGACAGAGGTGACGTGTAGGACCAAGAAATGCAGTCAAAGCCCACATCATTTACTCATTTGGCCAGCAACCACGCCAAGAGTGAGTGACGTCCTGGATGGCATTGTTGACCTGCCAGGCAAGGCTAAAACAGTAGTCAGTAATATGCCCTGCTTATAGACTTGACCAAAACTTACCCAGCTGTAGTGCTCAAGTCGACCTGCCAGGAGCCGTCATCGGTCTTCCAGCACTGCCAGTTGTGAACTGTGAGGCCCTTGCCCCGAATGGCATCTAGGAAGCACTGGCCGTACCGATCCTCGCAGTAGCCTCTGAACTTGAAAGAGAAGCGCTTAAGGCCGCCGTCACCCCAGGAGCCGTTGCAGTCCCAGGAGTCGGCCATGGCGACAGGGGCAGAAGCAGCTACAAAGGCCACAAGAGTTGCGACGGAGAACTTCATGTTGAAGGAGGGGATGTAAATGATATTTGTAAGATGGTTGATGGTGTTGCTGGTGTTGCCGTTGATGAGAGAAGATGCTGTGTTGAAACAGTTCCTTCTACCCTTTTATATCCAAAAACCTTTACATTGCACAGCACTTCTGTCCGCCTCATTCATGTAAGTCAGCTTACAATACTTGCTGCAAGAGGCTGCATCAGGCACTTGAAGCGATGCATTCCTGATCAAGACGTATCTTTCAGGTAGATCGCCAAGCTGACTGACCGCATGAGCCCTGATTTCGCGCCTCTCGGTGTGTAGCTGGCCTATAGAGGCCCAGCATTGGATTGAACATTGCTATATTCCGTTTCGAACCCATATTGTCCCCTTAAACTGTGAGACTTGTCCAATGGCTCCCAGGTCGGTGGATCCCAACATGAGCTCCTTGCTGACAATATGGCGTCAGTGGCGCACTCTTGGATGATCTGTCCACCGCAGTTGTCCAAGGTGATAATCGAGCTGGACCTGTCGTCCGTCGTAGCCTGAGGTGGGAGCGGGTCGGCCGCTGCGTATTCAACGAGATCGGTGTAGAAGGTAACGTCTAGGGCTAACTTTCAACTGCCGGCATCCATTACAGGTGAGTTTCGGCATTCTGACTGGGCGCCTCTTTCGCCAGCTGATCATGCTGTAAGCGGCCATGTCAGCTTGACCCCTGGCCATCCACACCTTGACAACGCGGCCGCCTCAGCTCCTGCTTGGAGGCGAACGAGAGCGACAGCCCGAGAACCACCAAGTGCGATGTGCGTGCAGGACATAATAGTAGGCAGGCTGCAGTATGCAGGGGGTGGGTCATGCCTCTTATGCACCATCACGGCTATCGGCAATGCGGAGGATAGACACTCTGCTGACTTTAAACATACTTTATAGTACCGGTACAAGCATCTGAAGTCCCCTGGTTGTCCTGGGCCTCACAAAGCATCCATAGCAAGGAAACTCGGGGAGCGCTCGCGTCTACTGCCTGCGGCTACGTATTGGAGCTTAGAATCAGGACCCGAGAAATTCTCTTTCAATGCAGTCTTCTCTAGTGACTGGCGGCACGGTGATGAATCTTTTACTACTGCGGTTCTCTGCTCCCTCCCTTTGAAGAGGTAGGAAGCCGTCACCGAGGCCAACCACACTCTACAAGACCCCGTTCTACTGTGACACTTGGTCCAGCAACACATCAATCTGCACTTCGGCAACTTATGCACCATGAAGATTCATAAACTGGCCCACGACGGTGACCTGACTACGGGTAGAGTGTAGCAATGCATGCTTTGAGAGTAAGGTCTCGAAGCATGAATGTTCAAAGGGGGTTTTTCGTTACCAGAACTATAAAGATAGGAAGGAGTCTTGATATATGGTGAATGAAAGAAAACCCCGAATTCATTACAATCTGCATCTCTTCAAGCATGCTCCGACTCTCCTATCAGTCCCCTTCTCTCATATATACCGCTCCCATTACGTAGCCCGGAGAATCCTGCCCGGCGACAATCTCGGTTTCATTAGATATCACTCTCAACTATATAGAAATGTACCCTTCACGTCCATCTTTGCCGCGTCGTCATGGTGCGGGCTTCTGTTCCGTATAATATTGAGGCGCTGCAACCATTTGCCCTGCATGTCCATAGTTGGTTGGCACCTGAGCCCTCCCCTCGGGCCCATAGACCTGAGTTGTGCCGTCGTGAAGCCTAGTCGCGACCCTCTTTTTGCAGTTGGAGCATTGGTGGTGGGTGTTTTCGGCCCAGCCTGCGATGCTTGGGAGGCAAGCCAGGCATATGCATACCAAGCAACATAGAATTGACATGACCCTGTAAGCACGTGTTAGCTAGTTTTGACGCCTTTTCATTCTTGTTTAGGGGGCCTTACATCTGTGTATCACTCCCTTCTGTCTGGATCGTCGTCTGTGTCCGCATCTTGCAAAACGGGCAGTCAATGAATTCCGGCGTCTCTCTCAGCATATGGAGCGGCGTCACCGTCTCAACATTTGGGAGGTTGTCGATCTTGAGTTCATCTCCCGATGCCAACTTATTAGGAAGGTTTGTCGGCACAGGGACGACGTTGGCCCTGAGCATTGTTTAGCAAGCTTGCAGTCTTCAAGTGGAAGAAACGTACTCTGTCTGTATGATCCCATCTGGCACTGTCTTTGCCGGGGCAATGCCAGAGGCCTTGGTAGTTGTTGCATTTGAGGACATGTTCATGTGCAATATGCAAGCCTGGTGGGTAAGTTTGCTGTGTGAGGCACAGCAAGGGACAAGGCCAGTTATTTAAGCACGGATATAACAAAACTGTGGCTTGATTGACAGACAGCCAAGCCAAGGTTACATATTTTACGCCTCAGTTCGCCCGGTTAGAATGAGGGGATCTGGATCCCTGCACCCCCATAGCCTCCACTGGATGCGGCACAGCCCCCCTGATTGTCTCAGGTTAAGATCGGGCGCAACAGGCGAGAGCTTGGTATCAGGCTCTCATTGGCACCCGAGTTTGCTTTGTCCGTTATTATGTGGTAAACCCCAACATGTGGACATCGAGCTAGTTCTCTGCAACCTCGTGACCCCCCGCCTTGGCTTGGCGAGCCTCGATCATTCCACTCGAAGCGAGTTCGTCTCAGCCCTGTAGGACGCAATAGGAACTCGCCGATAACAATCATAAGATTTATTACCGTCTTTTGCTTTAGCCATCAACAGCCAAGCCATGCGCCTCCTCAAGACTGCCACCGTTGACTCGCCTCTCGGCCTGGAGATGGTCGACTTCAACCCCAACGCCATTCCCCCATACGCCATCTTGTCCCACACCTGGACCGACGACGAGGTCATCTACACCGACGTGATCGCAAACACGGCAAAGCAGAAGAAAGGCTACCACAAGATTGAGTACACCTGTCGACAGGCGATTGCCGATGGCTACGAGTATGCCTGGGCCGACAACTGCTGCATCGACAAGCGCAGCAGCGCAGAGCTATCAGAATCAATCAACTCCATGTTTGAATGGTATCAAAAGGCCGATAGATGCTATGCATACCTCACAGACTGTCCTGGGGATGTCGACACAACCTTGCTCGACTCTGCATTTACCAGAAGTCGCTGGTTCACTAGAGGATGGACACTCCAGGAACTGGTGGCACCCACAGACTTTGTCTTCTTCGGTGAGAGCTGGACTCGGATCGGCGAGAAGAAAACCTTGAGCAAGACTCTTTCGACAATTACTGGGATAGACGAAGACATCTTGATAAACAGCCGTCCTGTCGAGTCTGCGAGTGTGGCGAAGCGAATGTCCTGGGCTGCCTTTCGCCAGACGACGCGACCCGAAGATGTCGCTTACTCCTTGATGGGACTATTCGACGTCAACATGCCGATGTTATACGGAGAAGGAGATAAGGCGTTTCTCCGCTTACAAGAAGAGATCATGAAGCAGTCCGACGATCAGTCCATCTTCGCCTGGGTAGACCAAGATGCCTCACCTGATTCCCATCACGGCCTCCTCGCCAAGTCACCCGCCAACTTCCAATTCTCCAACTCCATCCTCCCCTACGAAGACTGGGAACCAAGAACCCCATATTCAATGTCCAACCGAGGACTGCGCATTGATCTCCACCTCACCCGACGAGACGATGACATTTTCGTTGCTGCCGTTGATTGTCCTTCCCCGAGAGACTATGAGGATAACAGCTTCCTTGCCATCTACCTGCAAAAGGTTTCAGACGGTGATGAGCAGTATGCGCGTGTCAAAGTTGGCCAGTTTGCCAAAGTCAACGAGCGAGGTAATCTGCGCTCAATCTACATCAGACAAGATGCCGGCGCCCGACAGCCTTTAGCAGAAGGCGTCTTTCCCAACCACGTTCTACAGCTACGCAAAGGCCCGGATCCCGCCAGCTACGAGGTGACGAGAGTGATGTGGTCTCCTGAGAGTTCGCCAGGCGGGTTTGACGCCATCACTTCCTCTAGAGGATCGCCGCGTACATGGCTCCCGAAAAAGTGGTCCACGACATACAGCCTTAACAAGGGAGCCGACCAAGTCTCGCTGGGCATAGTCTTTAGACGCGACGATGGAGAGCGTTTAATGGTGATGCTCGGCTCGGCCCAAGGACTCAAGGTGGCATTCCACGCAGTCGAGCTACCAATATCCGTCAATACTGAAGGTGAGGACGAAGGCATCACACCGTCATTTGAACAGATGCAGGCTTCCTTCAGGCCAAAGCTCTCTGGAGAGCACATCCTGCTCGACTATCACAGAATCCGGGTCGATGCTCAACCAAGGGTGCACAAGTCATCGAAATACTACTTGATCGACATTCAAGTCGAGGTAGTCAGAGAGTCGTCGCGGTTCCTAGAGGCCTTGGAGACAATCCGACGAGCAGCCGAAAGAGCCATGCAGGCGAGGATAGAGGCTGAGCAGAGAGAGAAGCGGGAGGGGAAGAATCCAGACAAGAAGGGGTGGCGTCGGTTGCTATCTTGAGAAACCATGATTTGCTTCTGATTATAGACATCTACGGTTTCAACGCAAAGCAAGGTCTGAAGTTGAGCATCTACACAGCTGCTTCTTTACAAACATCGCTGGTTTCGACATGATTTGCTTCCTACCGGCACAGAACTTGGCTCTGTCCCTAGCTCTGGGTGTTTACCCTACTGCTGCCAGGTAATACAGAGTCTCACGGTAGCTTAAGTGCTTTTAGACCACACCTAGTTGACGTTCAATCACGAGTAGACCAGTAGTAACAATACTAATAGAATTCTAATCAAATTACGGGTGAGTGCGTGGACCCGTCATGACAGAAACCAACGCTCAGTCCCAAAGCGCTAGAAGGGTACAAGTCTAAAAACATAATAACGAGCTCCCCGCCGCTTCAACGACGACATCCGACCCAACTCCAAGCTCAATCCTGGCCAGGTTCCTCAGACACATCGGGCAAGTCGAGGCCAGCGTTTGCGAGTTCAACAGCTTCCGAATTCGCCAATTCTAGAACATGCCAGTAATGAAAGGTGATCCCCTGCTCATTTTCGTTGTCCAGCTCTAGAATTTGGTCGTGTATCCATCTCCAGGTGGAAGCATGATCCACGAGCCTTCTCCCAGGTTCCCTCCGCCAGCCGTTCGATATCAAGCGCTCCAGCAACACTGTCATTGTCATGACCACAACGAAGGAGTCCGATCTGATGTGGACCTCCGTGAGCGATCTGTGCTGATTGAGTACGCGGCGGAGGATGGCCAGGGCCCTCGCCAAGGCTTCGATGTCGGCGAAACGTTTAGATTGCGGGTTATAAGAGTCGACTCTGCCAAAATCGTTGAAAGGCGAACCCGGACCGAACCAGACACCCCATGCTGCGCGCGCCTCGGGGCTGCGGCCACGGCACGCACCGTCGATGGCGATGACAATTGTGTTCGGGACGATCGAAAAGCCCTGTGTTTCCGGGTCTGGGACTTCGATTTGCGTGATTCCCTTCTCCTGATTGTACTGTACGGACATATTGTTCATGGCCATCTTGGCTGGCTGGCTGTAAGCGAGGGGAAGTCGTCGTCTGGTCGTGTCGTTGATTTCTTGAGGTCGGAAGGCCAAATTGCAGTGTTTCCTCGCGATGGTTTGGACTCGTTTAAGATGTTTATGGGATGGTTTGAGGTTGGAAGAAGATGTCGCCGACTTGGAGAGGTAGGTAGGTAGGCGAGTTGTATGAGTGGAAGGAGTCCTTCGCAGTGACCACGTGCTGCATCACGTGGCATCTCTGTTCTTCAACACCACCCTCAAGTTGGAGGAGGTCCAAAGGAACAAGGACAAAACTCATCATCAAGTGAGTACCAGCATTTCGCCCAGAGGTTAGTTCAAGTTTATGGTCCTTGGCTCTTGGATCGGACCATTTCAACACAGTCTCGACTTGTCGCTTAACTGCAAGAGGACTCTGGACGTGAAGTCTAGCGGTACGTGAAAGAAAGCTCTCGGCGGCGAGCACGACATGACCAGTGGAAACGGGGTCTTGCACCTCCAGCTCGTCGTTGCGTCCGGACCCCACCCTCCGTCGGCCCCACCCGGGCACCGGGCCATGCACGCGATCGTAGAAAATCTT
>JABFEX010000464.1:0-14853 GCA_013623515.1 Fusarium illudens | reverse complement strand
TGGGAATTTTAAGCCTTACTTAGCATCCCTGGCAAAGAAGTCGGCGCCCACCCTTTTCAACATCTGCGTGGCTTCTCTTTCTCTGATAGTCCCGAGCCTCCTCGCTTCATCCGCATAGATGGGCTTCTGAGCCTTCCCCTCGTCGTCGTTATCTGGATACCCCCTTCCGCCATTGCAGAACACCTCGATACTCTTATCGCGGCGGTAGAATGTAAACAGCGGTGTGTCTCCTAATTTGTTTCGATTGTTAACATCCAAGCCCCGTCCCACCAGCTCCGCGAACATTTCGACTATCTCCTCATCCTCTAGATACGGGCCAAGTACGTGAAGGAGGTTCTCGCCGTTTTCTGCAACAATCGAAATATCAGCTCCAGCTGACAGGAGAGCCCTTGCCACACGAGCATCTTTTCTGCGGCCTCCACGACGGACAGCATAGTACAGTGGCGTCCAACCATCGCCGTCTGCCTGGTCCATGAGACTTGGCGCTTTGCTCAGGACATGGTCAAGCGAATCTTTGAACTGAGAAAACGTCTCCCTATACTGGTCGTCATGAATCATGTGATGCAGGACATTCCGGCCAAAGTCATCCCGGGCTTCGAGGTCGGCACCGAGGGAAAGGAGCTTCTTGAAGATGCTCATGTCGTCAGTCCGATATCCGCATTCCTTGCCAGAGAGCACGCCATAGTCAGGACCCTCGCGGCCCTCGCATGCCGCGTGGAGGAGAGTACGGCCTTTGCTATCCCGGCAGTTGACATCCAAGCCCGAAACACTGAGCATCGGACCAACCAGCCATCCATTGCGCAGCATGTGGTGCAAGACCGTCCCCTCGACGTAGAACTCGATATCAGAGCCTCTGGGACGCTGTTCAACTTGCCGGAACCTTGCAAGTGGGCTTGCGCCATGATCGAGCAGCAGCTGCATCATCAGAAACGCCTCCTCGGCCCTTTCTTGACCGGCAGAGCCAGACTTCGCAACCCAGCCGTTGCTCAGCTTCTTAGAAGTGCTACAAAGAGGGTACTCTTCATATTCCTTCGTTGTTGTCGACCTCCAACTTGCTCGATGATCCTGGCTTGGCCGCTCCTCTTTCCCGTCTTGATCCTTGGGCCGCCGCATGTTTGCATCAACTTCCCCTGAGAGGAGCTCTGTGAGTCCCTCAATGTCCACATCTGTGATGGCAGTGAACAAGGCATCCGCCGTCACAGTTGCGCCGTGGGCTTTCAGGAGTCTAATCATGTCCGTGTGGCGGTGAGCGAGAGAGAGGCAGCTTCTCCCCTTAGTGTCAGATGCGTTGACATCCGCGCCGGCCTTGATCAGCATCTCGGTTGCCTCCATGCAGTATGGCCCCTTCCCTCCCAGGGATATGAGGAGCGGAGTCTGCCCCTTCTTGTTCCGAATGTTGACATCAGCACCGGCTTTGAGCAGGTAGGGCAAAGCTTGGTGAACATGCCACCATTCTCGACCAAAGGCAACAAGATGAAGGGCCGAGGACTGTTTAGTATGGATTGTCCAACCGAAGGGGGGTGCCAGCTCGTCAAGATCGACTCCAAACTTCTCAACCAATAACCGGACCACGTCCATGTTGGGTAGTTTTCTCCGGACAGCCTCGATGATGAATGGTTCCGGGTCATCAAGTCTATACTTGGGCTTGGAGAGGTCTCTGTTTGCTTGCCAAAGACCAGGTCGCGTCTTATCCCCGAATGCATGCCAATCTCCCTTCTCCAGCCTGGATTCTGCCTCGAGAGTGCCGATCTTGTCAACGAGGCGAGAAAAGCCGTGGCGGATGAGGATCGACAAGTTGCATCTCAAGCGTCCATCCTTGTCGCGGACAGGGAGGAAGTCGGCTCCCATATGGGCAAGCCTCTCCACGAGGTAGTACTTCCTTTGGGCCAACAAGTAGCACATTAGCTCATGGTTGCTTTCTCCTGCTTGGGGCAGTTTCTGGTCCGCCATGATACGGATCGAGTCTTCATTCTCCCAGGGTCGCAAGCAACGGGACCATCCTGCAATGTCGTCTTCAACTTGAGTTTGCATTGGAAGTCTCCCATGCTCGGCCAGCACGCCTTTCATGCACGTATAAAGATAATGTTGGCCAGTTCGGAGAGCTTGTACAATGCTGAAGGTACCGTCATCGTTGCCATTGACTCGATAGACTTCGGCGCCATGCTTGATGAGCAAGTCAAGAATCTCTTCAAGCCTGGCAGTCCTGTGTTGGGTCAACATGTGTAATCCAGGAGCTCCTGACGCTCGACGAGAGGCATCATGGAGCTTCACCGCACTAACACCAGTTCCATTTTGGGGGGGGTCTGTCAACGGGTGAGGGTTCCTCCACAGCTGGTCCTCTTGCTCACAGCTAAGGCAAGCCTTAAAGGGGCTTCCAATCTTGACATCAGCACCAGCATCGAGCAAAAGGGCCACTGTTTCCGGTCTCCCAGACTGGCAAGCATAGAAGAGCGGCGTAGCCCCTTCTTTGTCGAATGTTTGGGCGTTGACCCCTGTCACAGGCTTCGCTGTGCCGTATCTTGCTCGAAGCGCGTCTAACAGACAACCAACCATATTGCTGTCTCTGCAACGTGCGGCAATGTGAAGAGGAGTCAATCCTTCATAGGTAGCTATTCTAGCATCGGCACCGGCATCGAGGAGTCTCTTGGCGCAGAACTTGTCGCCCGCTGCAGCAAGGTGCAAGGGAGTGATGCCATCAAGGTCGGCGCAGTCGACGCTCTTCATCTGCGAAATGACCAAGTCGATGGGCACGAAGCTTCGTGGGTCGAACTCATATTCTTGCGATCGCTAGGGGCGCATAAGATGTGCAGTGCCGTACGTCCGGCAGAGTTCCTGGCATCCAGGTCCAGGCCCCATTTCAACAGTTTTTCCCATAGAAGGATCATTCCCGTTCTCTGGGAATATAAAGACTCCCAGTTTTTCCGGAGTAGAGCAAGCTCATGGAGGAGGCCGTTTCCGTTATAGTCAATAGCCTTGAGGTCGAGACCATGGCCAATCAAGGATGGGAACATGTCCTGGCCCCCCTGGGAGTGGCCGATATAATGGTGTCTAACGACTTCGTGCAGCAACGTTCGACCCCTTCGATCACGGGCAAATACAGAAGCACCTCGATCAACAAGATGCTGGATTGTCTGATGAAACGACCCTTCATCCGACGTATCATGTGAAAACGAGCGAAACAGGTGAGTCGCTCCATCTCGGTCAACTGCGTTGATGTCGGCGCCGGCGTCAATGAGAAGGTCAAAGGTGTCTGAGGCGGCCGAGTCGAAGCCGTCCAAGCAAGTTAAAGGAGTAGAGCCTTCTTGATTCCTGAGATTTGGATCAGCGCCTCCTGCCAGGAGAGCCTTGATTCTGCCACAGTCGTGCCACCGTTGTCGTAGCGCGAGGTGCAGCGCACCGTTGCCCCTGCTGTCAACCGCCTTGCAGTCGGGGCCGTACTCTAGAAGTTGATCGACGATTTTCCTATACGGGCCGCATAACATGTAGAGAAGAGGGGTTTGTCCGGACTTTGTTCGAGCGTTGATGCTGGCGTGGCCGTGTTCGATGAGAAGTCTCATGACGTCTTCATCATCCGCAATGTGAAGTGGCGTCAAGCCGTCATTATCAGCGATATTTGGATCAACCCCAGCATCAAGAAGCAATCGGGTCATGACAGGTGAGCAAGCCGTGCGATGAAGCAAAGTCTTGCCCGTCCCCGTACGCTGATGAACGTCAATTCCTGCCTCAACCAGGAGCGAGAACCGTGTCGACAAAAGCTCAGGGTCCCCTCCCTCCCCACAGTGATGTTTGGGGGTTCCACAGCGGCAGATTTGATGTAAGCAGTTGAATTTGGGCGTCGACGTGTCCAGCGTCTCCAAGGGCGAAAGGGACTCTGGGTAGTCGGGCTTGGCGCCTTTACACTTGACGTTTGGATGTGCTCCGGCCTGCAGGAGCACCTCGATCGCCTTGTTATCTCGAGGCCATTGGCAGGCTCGGAACAGCGGCGTGTTGCCATCGACCGTGTTGTTGACATCAACCCCTGGATATTCGAGAATCCTGGCAACCACCTTCCATCTGTTGCACTCTGCGGCCCAGGCCAAAGCGCGGTGAACGGTATCAATATCGTCAATGAAGGAAAGAAAGACCTCGACCGTCTCCAGGTGACCACCGTGACAGGCATACATGAGTGCTGCACTTTTAGTCGGAGTCTCGGATTCGGAATCGTCGTAATACCCCGCATAGGAGGAAGCCGTCATGGGGTCGGCACCCGCCTCCAGCAAAGCTCTGACGACCTCAAAGTGATTTCTTGATGCTGCTTCATGGAGAGGTTTGCGTCCCTCGTCAGGCTGCCGGGGATTGAGGTCTGCTCCAGCAGCAATCAAGACGCGGATGACTTCGAAACGGCCGCTTACAGCTGCCATCCAACTGGAAGTCGGCATATGTTAGTCTACTGCCTCTCTTTTAGACGCCCGACAGCTTCCAAAATGACTTACAGCGGTGTTTGGTCATACTGGCTTGATAGGTCCACGTCGAAGGTTTTGAGCGCTTCCTTTGTGTACGAGACCAGCCCTTCCTTTGCCCCTATATGGAGCGGCGTCAGGGACTCGTAGCATGGACTTTCCACCTGGAGCCAACGCCTTCTATTGTCGGCATCGCCCAAAAACTTGCCAATCTCGACGTCAAGCTCGGTCTGATCATGCCCAGCAGCTTCAGACCTGTTGGCGTGGTGGGCCCAGTTGTTGACGGCGTACTCGAAGAACGGATGCTTCAGCCTCGATTCTAACCCCAAGGGCCGACCCGGCTCCTGTCGGCGGCGGTCTGAATCCCATTGGGGGTCTTCTAGAGGGCCGGGATCAAGACAGCCAGCTTGTAGATAGTGCAGACAACTTGTAGCAAGTGCGACATGGGTTGGGCCCCTCCGAAGAATGGGATATCCAGGGTCTTCTTTGGACCGTGTCGTGCCCTTGAGGTATTCAGTGAAGGAATGATGAATGACTGAAACTGTCTCATCTGCCAATATCTCCAAGAGTGGCCCACAGGCAGCCCGAATGAGGCTCTTTGTTGTTTTCAGATCCCGTGTAGAGCCATCGGGGCTGACTACTTTGATCATTTCGGCGAGCTCAAGCAGTCGTAGAGGGCGGCTGGCGTGTGTGACTGCTTGCAATATCAAGGACTGGATTTCCTCTGCTACTCCAGATCTGCGGGCATGCTCCTTCAGCAAGTCAGTGTACAGGACGTTCAGGTCTGCCGGGAGCTGCGAGGTCACTTGAGTGACATTGGCGCCCTGTTCCAGGAAGGCGTCCATTGCCAGCTTGGCGTAGAGAAACAAGCCGTTGGCCCGGCCAGGAACGGCATTCATGATGACCTCCCAGTCGCTTTCAGGGATAGTCGAGTTAGACAGTGTGTACTGGACGAATATCGAGATGTCGGTGTCGACCATCTTCTCCTCTAGCCGAAGATGGAGACATGGAGTCAGCCTGAAGGGATCTTCAACAGTTGGAACTGGGCGACTAGTGATCAACACTTTGACTGTTTTTGGCCGCCACGAGCCGAAGTCTCCCAGAGCGGTAAGAAAGGCGTCATTTCCTTGATCCATCTCGTCAAGTGCATCAGCGATGCAAAAGACCTTGCCGGGAAGATTGGCCACCGCCATTTTGAGGTTATTCCACATGTCCTCTATTGAAACCGAGTCAATGGTTCGGCGCAACTTTAAGTAGCTCATCAGTTTCTTCTGAAGAGGAGGGCTGTAGTCCAGCACCTGGTCCGTCCAGTCCCGGAGCAGAGCCTGGGGCTCATGGTTGGCTTCAATGATCTGGCGGAAGAAGAAGAACAGAACTGGACATCCAGGGTTGGACTCGGTTATCTCGTTGATAAGATTGGCCGCCATGACCGACTTTCCAGATCCCGGAATGCCCTTGATCCAGAGTAGCCCATGTTCTTCGCCCTGTAGCCATTCTTGATATGTGCTGCTCGAAGTGAGCCAAGCGCCTGTGCCAGCTACATGAGCGGCTTGGTGCTTGCGAAACTCGCCGCCAACGTTATCGTACGAGGTGGGCTCCAACCAGGAACGGATCTTCTGGATGTTGGCCGGGGACTCTGGGAGTATCTGCTCGGGATTGTAGTTGCTGATATCATCGCGACCAATCACCTCAATGTCGACGTCATTGTCAACCGTAACAGGGCCATCGTCGCTGGTCGTGGACGACATGATGCTGCCTTGTCTGCGCGAGCAGGCGCTGGCTGCCGGGGGTAAGGATGGGGGGTAGGCAGGGCCGAGTGACACTCAATCTTGGTCAACCAGAGAGGTTCGATAGCTTGACTGATAAGATTAACAGGAAATCCAGAGGCTAATGAGACCTTTAATGAGTCAGATGCCGAGACTGTTGGGCAGCTCTGTTTTGAGAGGAGGGGTCAACTGCAGCTGAAGCACAACACCTTCTGGGACAGGGAGGGGTTGGACAGGGGGCCTTGTTCACGACGCACACTGCTCGCTGATTTGTCCAGCAATTTACGAGTGTGCATTGAATCCTTGCCTCAACACCGAATGACTGGAGAATCCAGTGATTATGTCAACGCGTATGCAAATATTCAATAGACTGACGGTATCAAGCCAAGCTGAATATCGCTGTGCGGGGGTGCCGGCTGCCTTATGCCTCCACATCACCAGGCTGGGCAGTGCTACGGCTTACAAGCTGATCGACTTCTTCTTTTTCAATCCCGGCATAGAGGAACAAAAGTGTTTTGATGATATCGCGGGCCCTGGTGTATCAGATGCTGCGGTCTAGCCCTTCTCTCATTAACCAAGCGTTCCCAGACATGATGAAAGAGCTCAGGGAAACTGACAAGATTCCGAGCTTTCCATCCCCGTCAGAGATTCGGCATGCTTTCCGTACCCTCGCGTCTCAATCAACGACCGGGAAATTCTGCATATTTATCGACGGGCTCGATGAGTTTGAGGGTGACATTCGGGACAGCATCTTGCTGATCCAAGAACTTGGCCACTCCAGTAATATCAGAATCATCGCCTCAGGCAGACCCATCCCCGCTCGTGTGGCATCATACGAGGATTTGTCCAAGTTGTACCTTCAAGACCTCACACGAAACGACATCAAGGTCTACGTGGATGATGGGATTGGCAGTCACAGATACATGCGGAGGTTTCTCAAACGATGTTCCGACGAACTGGGTTATCCCAGCCTGTCGACCGCTCCTCGATGGGTTTGACGGCTGTGGCCGGCTTCCAGAACTACGAAAGAGACGTGAGAGGGTACGCGAGCTGCCACCGAAGCTTGAGGATCTGTTTGGCCACATGCTCGCCAAAGTCAATGGACGACATCAAGCCCAGGGGGCTTACTTGCTACGGTTGTGCTATGAGAGCCAAAAAGCTGCCAGGGTTCAGGGGTGCGCTGCCCACTCTGAGATGAAGACTCTCAGCCTTGCACTGATCGACGATTCAACCATCTCTGCAAGAGATATTTTGGGGTTTTCCACCCAAGACAAGACAGGCGTTTGCACAACACTTGAAAAGAGGCTACGACGTCGGTTTGGCGGGCTTCTAGATGCGCACAGCTCCCGTGTCGACGGCTTCTGCTATCTCGACGAGTTTGACGACGTGCGAGCTTCCAAGAAGGACAGGGACCCTTTGAACGGAAAAGTTGTCTTCATGCAACACAGCGTCTTCGAGTACCTCAGCGATGAGCTTGCATGGGAGCACAAATGTTTGGAGCGTGCACCTGACGGACCGACGGCGGTTACAGACCTATCGTTACAAGACATATATCTGATGATTCTCCAGTGCCACGCTAGGCCTTTCGAGCTATTGAGGGATCCGGGGAGATCTAGAGAGAGCCTTATCATGCTGAATGAAACTCGTCGCCGCGACCTCTTCTGGGTCATGCGAGGCCGGGCAAGGTCGTAGTCGGCCTCTTTTTTTCTTGTGTCTTCGCCATGCTCGCCACCTGGGCAACAGCAGGAGAAGGAACTAAGATTTGTTAACGATTAGAAAACGCATTTACATCTTGTAAATAACCATGGTTCGCATGGTGGGAGATGGTAAACCATATGACGGCGGTTTCACGAATATCAGCGACGGAGGCTCGTGTATACCGACTTCATTTTCCCTTTTTTAACAACAACTCAAGCTTTTTTTATTCTGCCTCATACAACACTTGGAAAGAACCATTTGGGTCTGGACTCCTGCATCTAACGTGATGGGGCCACAAATGCCAGAGCATCTGAAGTCGCCCCAAGGCCTATTTGATGCCTCCCAAGCCAAATCTCTCACCCAAGGTCTTCATCAGGCACCCACCCTATTCTTTTACTGAAGGATCTTCAATCTCGAGCCCACGATTCTTTTGGAAGTCATGAGCAAGACCCATAATTACCTTGGGCCATTAACTGTAGCGTGTGAGGCAACGAGCCCTGGACTAAAGAAAAAGGCCCTGGATATCATTACCGCGATGGATCGATGAAAAGGGGATCTACCGAACTAATAGGTCCGCGAGGGAGGTTGTAGCTGTGATTCGGGAGCAGCCAGACATGTCTGAAAAGCAGTGCAGTGAGTTGGCAGAGCTGTGCATCTAGCAATTCAGGATCAGTGCTCACGGGGATGATAACACAGAGGAGGGTCCTATTTGAAGGTTCTTGAGGAAGATGATCAACCTGACTTATGAGCTGAACAGAACTTATCGTAAGCTCATTTCTCAGGTGATAGTACCTATGCCAACTGCAACTTGCTTTCCCACGAGATTTAATTGCTAACCTAACTAACTACCCTACCACGCGGGTTAAGAAAAAAACGAGACACCAGTACGGGCTACTCAGGAAAGAGGTGTTATAATATTATCCCTAAGAATTGCAATACGTTAAAGAAAAATATAATAAATACAGAAACCCCTTTAAATATTACCTTTAATTAAGATCATTTTTCAATTATTTTAAATTATTTTATTTAAATTCTTGTACTATAATATTATACCTAGTATTTAATAGGAGTTAGGAGTACTTTTGCCTTTTGGTGCATTGTTTATTTCTTAACCCCCATGCCTGCCTCCGCCGCTCCGGAAGACATTGCTGACTAAGAGTCAGACGGATAAGATAAGATAACCGGTATGGCCAACTGTTATCGATAAGACGCAGCTCAATTAATTGCCCGATCGTGCCGATCCATCCCCTTGAGCGCCCCGGGTAATAATTAATATGGAGAGCTTCTGGGTCCATTCCAGGTTGTCTCGTGAGTTTCAGATGAGCTTGTCGTGAGGATCCCATGCTTGCGTGGGGCTCTCCCTCCTCATCCAACTCATGTTTCATTGGCCCTTGCATTACGGATATCTGCCTTGACCCCAAGCCCGGGCGAGTTCTGCCTTGGTTCGCGTGACAGCATCAGCATCGCGCTTTGACACAAGGCTCCATCCAGTTCTGCGGCTGAGCATGACAACCAACACACGACACATGAGAATGGCTCGATACGAAAGCAAGTTCTGCCACACTTCAGTAAAAGCAATAATGATTTCCGTCAATGTTACTCTGCATCATATGCGACATAAAATGAACGTAAGGGTGGGACGTGGCTCGCCAGCCAGTCAGCCCCCTATGCGCAGAGGCTCAGGGGTGTCTCAGCGCTGACTCGAGCTGTTATTAGAATGGATCTCCATGTGGGCGGGCATACGGATACATATTGCGGTGTTTGCTTCAAATTGAGATTGCCCGTTAACCGCGCGACGCTCTTTTCCTGTTGGTTCGTTTGCCAGAGCCTGCTTTGCGTGCGAAGGATTCCAGGTCAACTGCCGTTTCAGTGGCGACATCTCCACGTCAATTCCATCGCTCCTCGCTAGACCGGATGCAAGTACCGGCGATTGCCCGCGTGCCGAGGATCCATTAGCTGCCAACGCCAAGAGGCCTTTTGCCATTCCCCAGCGCTGCTTTGGCGAGGAGAAGCCAGGCGGAGTAATGCATTTCTGGGGAAGCCAGCCGACATGGTGTTGGGCGAGCCTACTTGCTGTGGCTTGACCGCTACGCAAAGCCACTCATCTTCAGGTGCACACATTCGACATTGCAGCACTGGATGATCAAAGCACCCTTTTCCCGCCCGCACTGCATGATTTGGGACTTTGCACACTGTGAGTCTGTTCCTGGCGGTCCGAGCTAGCCGCCTGGCACGTGACCCGCTGATCGACAAACCCCTTGTGCCCTGAGGCTTCCATTTTGTGGCTGCCTCCCATCTGGAAGCCCGGGCTGAGCAGAGCTGAACTCAAGAATGCCACCCTTTTCCATTCCCGCTCCGCTTCTTAACGGATACCGTCTTTCTTGTCATCAGCTGCTTGCGATGGCCTCGACTTGATTGGATTGCGCTGCCGACAAACACAGCCCGAGGGAAACAAGCCTGGACCCATCGAGGCCAGGGTGTCGCAGGCCAAGCTTTGCTGATCGGGGCGACCAAGGGTTCGGGACGGGCCCAGACCAAGCTGATTAGCGCCCACTGGGGCTTCAGCAAGGAACGCCAGGACAAGGCGAATCATGTCCCAAAGTGACATGCTGCGCGAGTGAGAATCTCGAGCTTGGCCTGTGAAACCATGCCCAAGAGGCCCCAGAGTTGTGTGCGTTTGCGCGTGTGAACGGATGCGCCGTAAATGGCGCTGGGGACCTAGCACCAGGAGTGGCACGGAGGTACAGATCGCCGCCGCCAACATGAGTCGTTTGACCAGCCCTCCAATACCTACCTACCTGATATTGCACCAGTTGAGTGAACCCAGTATTATTACTCATCGTCGAGGCTAACAAGGTATCCATCTCTCATTAGCAGAGATACTTGAGACAGGCACTGTTTTACCTGGCCTTTCCAATGCTAGTATCGCCAATTCTTTGGTAATTCCGAACAAACGCTCGCCCGGCAACTTCGACCCTGCGTCTCGTCTCGACCCGTGTTCGACTTCTTCTCCGACAGTCTGGTCCATCCCTTGGCTCCCTTTTCGAGACAAACAACCTGGCCATGCTCCGCACTGGATTGCGAGCTTGAAGACGTGCTTTTTCCTCGGCGTTTGCTTAACTAGGTCTGGTTGCTCCCGGCTGTCAAGCTCTCAACAGCACCTGTTGTCTCGGGGAACAACTCAAGGGGTCAACGGCCACACGGCCATTCCCTTCCCTTCCTTTTCTTTGCGCTCCCTTTCTCTGTATATCTTTTTATTACATCATGCTCCGGATCTCAGCCGTCTCCCTTGAGACGCCTCTACGGGTTGCCCTGGCCCTCTTCTCGCGCTTCGCCAACCGGAGGTTTTTCTTCACCTTTGTCGCCCTCGCTGTTTGGAACGCCAAGATCACACACATACATGCTCATCTCTCCGCCGTGCCCGCACATCAGTTGCGACAATGGGGCTACTCATTCTTTGCCCAAGATGTCGCCATCCTTGTCTTGATACGCCTCCTCCTTGATCGCTGGGTGGTCGGCCTGGCCTTGGTATCACGACTCGCGATAACCTTGTTGACCAGCATCACCATCCTCTACAACGCCGCCCTTGGCATCATCGCCGTCTCCTTTTACCTTGTCGCAGGCTCCGAAATCCATCTGCGAAACGTCTCTCTCCCCACCGACCCCTCGTCACGAGCTCTGATCCTCTCGGGAAGCTTGTCGTTCACGGCCGTCTTTTGTCTTACCCTCCTCTTTAGCTGGCTGCTGCAAGACATTTGTTACGGCTTTTGGGGCTACGCTGCCGATATCGCAAACTGGCCCTTTGCTACAACATTGCGACTCTTGCGCCGTATTCGTCCCCGATCCGCCTACTCTCAGATCCCCCAGCTCGATCTCGAAGACCCTACCAAGCTCCTGTACGATGATGAGAGTACTTCCAGTAGCATCTTGGACGACGATGCGCAGCGCCCGACGCCGTCTGTACCACTTCGACTTGCCCAGCGACTGATTGAGAGATCGGGACTCGACATCGCACCATCGAAGCTCAAGTGTTTCTTGAACCTCTTTACGTATACTATCGTTACAATCGCATTGCTCGCCTTCGTGTTCTCGGCTATCGCACGACCGCACGACCGCTCGCTCATCTTCCTCTCGTGGACGACCGCGCTGCTACCATTTGTCGACTTCTCAGCCTCCTCGCCGATGCTTGAACAGCTGCCTTCGTTGTTTGGTACTGGCATTCAGCGCGAATGGGACCACCGGACAGCTCTTGCCGACCCGACGCCCCTGGATTGGCTGCCCAAGGACAACAAGTTGGGGGGGTTTGAGGATTGGTACTCAGGGAGGGAACACTACAGCGCAGAAGCCGACCCAATGAAGATTTCGAACCTCGACGACGATGTGCGACCCGAGCTACGCGACAAGCTAAGAGACGTCCCCGTCCGACACGTCCTCCTCTTCCTTCTCGAAAGCACAAGGAATGACGTCTTTCCCATAAAAAAGGATACTGTTTTGTATGATCGCCTGGTCGACTCTTTTCCCGACAAGGAACTCCCAAAGGAGGCGTTGGATCGACTTGCGGCACTGACGCCGACCGCAAACTACATTACCGGCGACTACGACGATGGTTTCGAGCGAGATGAAGCATCCAAGGTCAAGCGGGGAGGCCTTCACTTTACCAACGCGCATACAACAGGAACATACACGCTCAAGAGCTTGGTCGGTACGCTTTGCGGTGTCGCGCCCTTGGTGGCCGACTTTAACCTCGACTACCGACACCATGTATACCAGCCCTGTTTGGCGCAGGTTTTCGAAGCCTTGAACCAGTTGGATGTCTCTGCAGAGAAAGATGGGCACTCGTATACTGATTCAAAGTGGCAATCGTACTACTACCAGGCCGCCACCATGCAATATGACAAGCAGTATGAGCTTGTCTCTGGTCTCGGATTTCCACAGGAGCACATCATCAGCCGAGAATATCTGCGGTCGCCGAATGCCACTCACGGGCCCGTCACATTGCCCAACATCAATGCCTTTGCTTTCGAAGAGGATCCGCTCGAAGACTACTTCCGCGACGTCTTTGTTTCGGCCAAGGAGAACGACGAGAGAGTCTTCCTCACGCACCTGACCAGTACGAGCCATCATGCCTTCAAGATGCCCGAACACGAGCAATACGTGCCCGTAGCGAACGGCCTCGACATGCTATCGCATTATGTCAACTCGGAGGGTTACGACGACAAGTGGTTGCGCAAGGTTTTGGATCTTTTGGATGAGCAAGGCGTCGCCAATGAGACTCTAATTGTCTTTGTCGGAGACCATGGCCTTTCGATGCCCGAGAACGACGTCGTCTCACCTTATTACAACCCCAGTGTCGGCATCGACCACGTTCCCCTCGTTTTCTCTCACCCTCTACTGCCGGCCTTTGACGTTCACGATGCGGTGCATTCGTCGCAGATCGTTCCGACCATTCTGGACTTGCTTGCGGAGACGGGCTCATTAAACAAGGCAAGCCGCCAAGCCGCGACCGATTTGATGCACAACTACGAAGGACAATCTCTTATTCGACCGATGCGAAAATTTAACAACGAAACAGGCCAGGGCAACTGGCAGTTCACAGTGGTCAACCCTGGTCGAGCCGTGGTTACGGCCCGTGACGCCCGGCATCCTGAGAGACATCTCGTGGTGCCCATCATCGACAACGTTGAGTGGCGGCTCAGCAACCTCACGGCCGACCCAGCCGAGCATGATTCCGTGCAAGGGTTCGACTTTATTTCCTTCCTTGGCAGTGTAGAGCGAAAACACGGCACAGAGGTGGCACACTGGGTAGAAGAGGGGGCATTCATCAGCCGGTGGTGGGTAGAGGAGAACAGCAAGCGCTGGCGTTTTGGAGCATATTCAGATGAAGAGCCTTGATGCCGCATTGAACGTTTTCTTTTTAATGCATTACAACTCATTGTTTGGCGCTGGAGAGGCTTGATTTAGCGTCACTAGAGGTTCTACGGAACAATGGGAGCGACTAGACTTGTCAGGACCTTGTGTTTACATTGGTGTACGGCTGGAGCATTATAGCTTTTGTTTAAATCAATACAGGATGGTATAAACATTACCCCACGCGCAAGAAACTGCTCCAAAATGCTGCAAGATTAGGCTTCGGGTGCTAACGAGATGCGACTCGGGGCCCAATTGAGTATGATACATACACCGTTGGTAGCTCTATCATGACATGACTGATCAAGATACTCAGCTTCAAGTCCCTATAGTATGGAGTGTCTTATCTCACAACGAGTAGGGGGCTACCGGAGACCGAGGTCAGCAGTGAAGGGTGGCTACTAGGTGCGAGAATGTAGTCTTAGTTACCTATGCCCGAGTAACCACGCAGAGGTATATATGCTCCGATACCCAGTAACTAGACTCTCTGGTACCAAGCATGTGAGAAATTGGCATGATACACATGCTCTAGTCTGCCTTTTCAGGATCCCTGTCTGCTTTATCCGCGACATGGCTCTCCTTTTCCGATATGCTTCTTCCCCTGTCTTGATTTCCCTCGCTCTGCTCTGTTTCCTCGTCATCTGACCAGTGCGTATGCCCATTACTATACCCCAAGCTGTACGTAAACAGAGTACGCTTCCATTTCCCCCGACCAACGTTAAACTGGCCCTGTGCCGTAGCCAGCGTTCCGCAGAACCGGGGAGGTTTGCCATCTTCTTCGGTCACCATCTGCCAGTCGTCTTCGCCGCCATTACTGGGTTTCGAAGTCTTCGAAACTAGCTCGTTTCCTATTCAAGTAAGCAGTCTTGCTTGAAAGGAATTAGGTGACTAGACCTACGCTTGGAGGACAACTCACTTGCCTCCTTGCCGGTGCTGTTTGGCTTCTCCTTGTTGGAGTCTGCTGGTTAACCTGAAGTCATCAAGTCAAATTGCTTCTTCATAATACTATATTCAAAGATATTTATATTACTAACGAGAGTTTA